>JAYJMB010027156.1:0-38169 GCA_036873735.1 Pouteria campechiana
TTTATAGTCATATCAATGTAATATTGCAGTGTGAGGTGTATGGTGTATTTGAAATGAAAATTGTATGGTGGTGTGGTGGATTCATTGTCATCATGATGCAGCCGCGTTCCTGGGGAAGCCTATAGAGTTATAAGGAAGTTGTGTGGATGACTGGAGAAATATTGGAGTGTATAATTTTTACTTTTATGAGTTATAATAAAAAAATGTATCATAATATGTGATGAATGATTGTACTTAGGTGGACAGCCATATTTTCAAGGGAAACTCTGTCTAATTTTTTGTAGAAATTAGGTCAAAAAAATAAATCAAAGCAACCCACCCTGGAGGTGGGAAAATCATGTTATGATCATATGGATTTACGATGTAAAATGGAGTAAGGGCCCCAGGAGGACAGGGCGTTACATTAAGTAAATGGGATTGTGGCCCTGTATAGGATGATCCGAGAAGGATGAAAAGACAAAGCTAGAGAAAAGTGGTTTAGAGCTGAAGGCCTAAGGCAAGTAGGCACCCCTTTGCTTTGATTGAATGTGTGATTGATTGGGGATAATGAATATCCCATTGAGTTGACTCCAGGCTTATATGTTTTGGCTGGGGATAATAAATATCACATCTTTGTTAAGAATTGATGCTATTTGGTTTGTGTGGGATAATGAGTATCCCTTGTATTGAATTAATGGATGTTTTGGTTTGAAATGAATGTCTAAGATGCGAGATAGAGAATATCCCTTTGTATATGTTAAAGTTTAAGATTGATTCAAAATGAGATGGATTGATTAGATAGGAATGATTGCAATTTCTTATTTGGTATAAGTTGATGAACATAAGTTATCTTTATTGAGAAGAGGTTATGTTCTGAATTGATGATTGAGCAGTATGGTTATTCATTGAGAATCAAATGTCTAGTTAGAATTAAGAGATTAGTGTCATCCCTTGATTATTGGATTGGGATAATGAGGACATGGTCCTCATAGTATGATTAGTGTATTTTGTCTGTGATCATGATTGGATCGAATTTTATAAATTGTGAATTGATTATTTTATTGTTTATTATTTCTGCCTACTTACTAAGTTGCCCGGACTCATGCCTTCTTGTTTAAAATTTTAGTTGACAGGTCAAACAAAAGATTTATGAGAGAGACTGAAGACTTATAGATGGTATGATGTATTATCGGGATTAGAATCCCATTATATAATTGTGTAAATGTGAATTTGCATAATTGTGTAAAATTGTAATTGATGTATTAAAGAGATGGACTGGCATGTCTTAGAATATTATTTATAATATTGTGATAACATGAAATATTTTTCCTAAGGTGTAGTTCCATCATAGTGTTAGACAGGTCTTAGGCTGTGGATAAAATGGGTCATGTTTAATGTTTATTAATTCAATTATTATGTTGATATATGATGTATATCAAATTCTAATCTTGATATTTAGGGGAAACTCTATCGAAGTTTTGTAGAAATTTCATTACAAAGTAGGTAAATTAGAAAATGGTATCAATGCAACCCCACTCTAGAAATGGAAAAATCATGGAATACTTACAGACCCGGGAGGGCAAGGTGTTACAAGTGGTATCAGAGCCTATGAACTTATCTAAGTGATAAGTTTAAGTTGAGAGATAAGCTCAGAAACATGATGGCATTGGATGCCAATAACATGCCAATAAGAAAATGATAGAGATATTAGAAGAAATAGAAAATGACATGCCAATAAGAGTGGATGAACTTGTCATTGGATGTTAAAGGCGTGAGTTAGGGAAAATAGGCACTTGGAATATTTGGTATGAATGTCATTAATATGAATGGTTATGATATGACATATACGGTTTTATTATGAAATGCACATGATGATATAGTGATAGCATAAGGACAATTTAATTATGTATATAATTGATGATATGAAATTGTTATGATCTGAGTAGCACAGGGAAGCGTGATGATACTTATATTCATATTGTTTGAATGTTTGATGATACTATTATGCATCTTGTTTGAACATTTGAATTATTATTGTTTCACAGAATATGTGAATGTAAAATAATGAAACTATAAAAGTTTCCTAAATGAGTGTTGGTAATTGAATTCAGTTTTGGTTTGTGAAATTGGTTTGTGCAAGAATCATTGAATTCCTTTGGTTACAATGGTTGAATAAATTTGTTTGACTAACTGATTATCTGTTTTGCACGGGGCATGATTTTTGAAAGATGATATGCTTATGCATAATTGAATAATTTTGTTGTTTTGTCATTGAGAATGATGAATTGGCATTTGTAATATGATTGTATTGATTGACATTTGAGGTGAATGTCTGACATACCAGTAGTATGTAATTGAATTGGATAATTGTTTTTGAAATTGATTGATATTGAATTTTATTATGTGTTGCATGTTAAATGATTGAATTATTTTGATAGAGATATATGAAATATTTTGTATGAGTAATGTGAAATTATAAGATATGCTATATGTGGCACTTGGATTTGTGTGGTGGTAGGGTGATTAGAAATTTATATGATGCCAAGATGGCATGAAAATTTGGATATTGTGGAAACTAGGTTTGGTTTAAATTTGGTTATTTGAATAAGGTTTGTCCATTTAGTTATTTGGTAAATTGGATATTTAGTTATTGGATCGAGTTTGGATATATAGTTACTCGATTGAGTTTTGAGATATTAGTTTATTTGATATTGAGATGAGCCTAGAAGGGCAGTGAGGTTCCTAGAAAGGATACACTGAACCCCGGAAGGGACAAATCTGTGAGGCCAGTGAGGTCCCTGGTAAGGATGCATTGTGCTAAAGCAGATAACATGCATTGAGATTTGGGTGCATACTGGGACGTCTTTCTTGACCTTTTGGTATTAGATTTATTGATTGACCAATTGATAGATTATCCTAGTCTTGTTGACTATTATTATGAGACTTATGCATTAGCCAGTGGATCGATTGGCAGGGGTGTCACCTACCCTGACCAATTGAAACATGATCAACACCCTTGGGGTGATGGCTGCCAAGGTGGCAGTATGGTGGCATTGGTTTGATAATGTAAGAATTGACTAAAATATGAAAAGATATGATATGTATAATGAACCATGATATATTATATAAGATGGAGCCCCTATAGTTGTACCATTAAAGATTAATGGTCATATTAAAATCTTCCAATTGATGTAAATAATGAGGCTCACATCCCTATGTTGCAGTGAGGGCTAGTTGTCATAGGTGGCATCAGTATTGCCACCATGAGTCTGGCAACATTCGTGACTAGGAGATACAAAAATTCACTAATCATGAATTAATAGGGAGAGGAAAATGATAAGTTATAAAGAATGAATTGCTCTATAAATCTGTAATAAAATCAAAACGATGATGATGATGATTTTCCACTTGGCTGTAACATTGTCCACTTGATATGGCTTTATATGATTGATCAGTGGCTGAGTCCACTCAGATTGATAGCCTCTCATGCATGGTACTATTTGGTGGCAAATGGGATATAACGGGCATGAGCATGAGCATGGTATTGATTAATAGTAGGCAAATCCAAATATGATATAGTGGATTGTATCAGCCATATGATAGTAGTTCCATTTGTATATGTTAGTGATGAATGAATGATGAGACATATGAGTATGGTAGTATGAAATGAGTTTTGGATAGTTGGGATTGTGAAATAATACTACCATTGTTGACATTTTATATTGATATTGGTATAGATATATGTTGTGATTGTAGAATATGTTATGGAATTGTTGTACTTTGAATTTATTGAAATGACATACATGTTATGATATAAATTGCGTTATCATAATTGAGTGACATCCAATCGATGCCATCCTTGTCATGGAAAATGAGTGGGAAAAATGACTTTTTATGATACGTGTTTGTTTGATATTGCTCGTGATTATGTAAATTCATGATATCGGTAAGAAAAACAAGTTTAATTTTTATGAATGCCTCTTGGTTTCATGAAGATTGCTAAAAGACAAGATTGTATGAATTTGAATATTTTGATTATTGATTGAGCGAATAAAGTGCTTAGATCTTGTTGAGATCAATTTGTGATTATGTTTATGATGATATTTTGTTACAATTCCAAATGTGGGAATATTAATTAAAATCATGAAACTAAATATTGAACTTTGATTATTGATGAATTCATAAAATTGAAGGAATGGATAATTATTTTTTGTAAATTATGAAGTATTACTGAAATCGATGACCATTAACATGTCCTTAATATCCTTGATGTGCAATTGGGTTGAACTAAACAAGAATATTGGTACAAGATGTGAATAGATTTGCATTTGGAAGAATAACAAGAATCAAATAATGTTTAAAGTTTTGTAGGCAAAACTTTTGTAAGGGGGAAGTTTGTAACGCCTGGGGCGTTAAAATAAGGAAGTGTTGGGAAATATTACTAAGGACATGATAAATATGGACTAAATTAAAAATTTTAAAGTTATTAAACTTGGTACATAAATGCATTAGAAGAGAAGTTTGAAAATAAAGTGTAATTTGAGCATAGTGTATGAGAAAATGAAGTGAAAAAGCTCTAGGCATCACTTGTACACAAATTTTGACATATGTGATGGATGATTTTGAAAACATTATTAACATAAAAGTTATAGCTTTTGAGATTATCTTTTAATGAATCAAAAAATCATATAGATTGGATATTATACAAGGAAGTTAGAGCTAAAATACTATAGCTATCTCTAGAGTTGTAAATTGGGTTGAAACACAAGGTGTCACTTTGAAGCCTAATTGAGTCATTTTAATGATATTTAAGTATTAATCATGTTAATTACAAGATAAATGCAATAGGAAATGAAGCATTCTTGTGATGCTCTATTGAAAATGTTAGTCTAACTAATATTTATCACATGTTTAATGATCACAGCCTTAAATTGGCTATAAAAGAAATGATAATATAATGTATTGAGTACATGATTACAGATGGTAAAGTAAATGGGATTGTGGCCCTGTACAGTATGATCTGAGAAGGATGAAAAGATAGAATTGGAGAAAAGTGGTTTGGAGCTAAAGGCCTGAGGTAAGTAGGCGCCCCTATGCTTTGATTGAATGTGTGATTGATTGGGGATAATGAATATCCCATTGATTTGACTCCGGGCCTGTATGTTTTGGCTAGGGATAATAGATTTCCCATCTTTATTCAAAATTGATGCTATTTATTTTGTGTGGGATAGTGAGTATCCCTTGTATTGAATTAATTGATGCTTTGGTTTGAAATGAATGTCTAAGATGCGGGATAAAGAATATCCCTTTGTATATGTTAAAGTTTAAGATTGATTCGAAATGAGATGGATTGATTAGACTAGAATGATTGCAATTTCCTATTTGGTATAAGTTGATGAATATATGTTCTCTTTATTGAGAAGTGGTTATGTTCTGGATGGATGATTAAGTAGTATGGTTATTCATTAAGGATCAAATGTCTAGTTATAATCAGGAGATGAGTGTCATCCCTTGATTATTGGATTGGGATAATGAGGACATAGGACTCATAGTATGATTGGTGTATCATGTCTATGATCATGATTGGATCACATTTTATAAATTTTTAATTGATTATTTATTGTTTAATTATTTGTGCCTACTTACTAAGTTGCCCGGACTCACGCATTCTTGTTTAAAGTTTTAGTTGAGAGGTCAAACAAAAGATTTATGAGAGAGACTGCAGACTTATAGATGGTATGATGTATTATTGGGACTAGAATCCCATTATATAATTGTGTAAATGTGAATTTGTATAATTGTGTAAAATTGTAATTGATGTATTGAAGAGATGGACTGGCATGTCTTAGAACATGATGTATAATATTGTGATAACATGAAATGTTTCCCCTAAAGTGTAATGTCATCATGGTGTAAGATACGTCTTGGGTTGTGGATACAATGGGTCATGTTTTATTTTTATTAATTCAATTATTATGTTGATATATGATGTATATCAGGTTCTAATCTTCACATTTTAGGAGAAACTCTGTCAAATTTTAGTAGAAATCCCATTAGAAAGTAGGTAAATTAGAAAATGGTATCAAAGCAACCCCACTCTGAAAATTGAAATATCATAGTATAATCATGTGTATTTGTAGTGTAAAAAGGAGTAATAGTCCCAGGAGGGCGGGGCATTGCACATGAGCAGATTTTTCTACATCACGGCGTGGATTTGAAGTTGCAACGTCAATCGGCGATTTAAGTTGGTTTTTCAACTTTTCGATGTAATTTTTTCATCCTGTTTTCTCTGGTCCGTTCCATTTCTTCCCATTTTCTTGCCTTAACCTCGTTTAGCCCTGTTTCATGCCACTTAAGCTAGGAAATCAACTTGCCTACCAAGATAAACTTGTTATCTTTCATTTAAATTGAATTTTCACCCATTCAAACCATGAAAATGGAAAAAAATGGAAGAAACGTCGAATTTCCACCAAATGGAAGGAGCCATATGGAGTTAGGAGCTTGGGCATTCATTTGGGGAGGATGAGTATGCTTGTAAGCGAAGGTAAGCTCAATCTCCCTACTGAATCTCAAAGGTAGCTCAATCTCCCAACTGAATCTCAGATTTTTGATTTTTAGTTATTTGCAAAATGATGGAAATTTGGGCTTAAATTGATACATGTGATCATAAGTTCATGGGGGAATGGCTTAATATAAGGATTATGATGATTTAGCATGAGAAATTATGAAAATTGCTAACCTAGGATTTTTGTGAATAGTAGAGATTGGGGATTTTCTAATTTTTATTGAATTACTCATGAGGTAAATGATTAATGGCATGATTATTATGTTTTAGAACATATATGGAATGGTTTGGACCAGTGGAATTGAGTTTTGGGCTATCGTCTAGTTAGGGATTAAAGAGGGCTTTTGTGTTTGGGCCATGTGAGACACAAATTGATTGCATTAGACACCTAATTAGATTATTATTAAAGTTAATTACATGTCAGTTATATTATATGATATATCAATAAAATTCTTGAACAATTTAATATGCAAAGTTCTAAACCCATTAACAATTCTATAGCAAAAGGTAAAGGTTTCAGCCTTGTGATGTGTTCTAAGACACCCATAGAAAGAGAAGAAATGAGAAATATCCTCTGTGCAAGTGTTGTTGGTGGCTTGATGTATGCTACAATTTGTACTTACCCTAATATTTGTTGTCGTAGGTTTAGTTACCCGATATTAGTCGAATCTTGGACAAGCTCAATAGAAGTGTTTGACTTATGTTTCATATTTTGATGATGAACAGACCTAAATAAATTGATGTGTTAAGAATGTGAATAATCAAACACTTGCTAGATTTGATTCATTATAGATGTCCAGTGTTTAACATGTAGGTTACAGGTGATGTTGGAATGTTAATTAAATTCCAAATTAGGAATTCAAAGTTGTTGGGACTATTGTATAATTTTGATGACAACAAAACTTACTTCAAATTTGATATATGCTAATTATCCTGATTAATTTAGGAAGCTTGAAATATGTTCAAGTATGCTTGAAGAACTATGCATTCTATTGAAAATCATTTATGGAAGCGTATTTGCAATTTATTTGAACATGAAGAAAATCATTATGATCCACATTGCAATTAACTTAGTTTATCATATTATATTGTGTTGGATCATATTTATAATTGTTAGGATAAAAGTATGTATTTCATAGAATGATCAAGCAAAAATAAAATGTGCTTGAATGAGTTTATGTTTTTTAAAACATGATTAAAATTTATCATTCATGCTTTACAATTTATGCAAATCATATATGAATAAATATATGTTGAGAAATATCAAACTTCAATAAAGTGGCAAAAGTGTAAAAATTTCTAAGTACAGGAGCACTACTATAATGATTTTCCTATAGTAACTTTGTTATAGTAAAGTGCTACAATATCACTATAGTTTCAGACAAAACTCTGCTACAGAGATTCTCAGACAAAGCACTCCTGTATTGATCTTTGAACAAAGTTTAGCTATAGTAGCTGCTAGAGTAAAATTGCTATAGTATCGGACAAAGCTATTGCGGAACTAACTTAGGACAAAGCTATTCACGATTGTGACAGTAAAGTGCTATAGTAAACTGCTATAATAAAATGCTATCGTGTTGCACAAAGCAACCACCTTCGGACAAATTCTGAGGGCTGATAGATTTTTCTAGAATGAAGCATTATCTCTGCGAGTGCTACAATAACTTGATACAGTAAAGCTACTACAATAACTTTCAGACAAACTTTTTGCAACTATATTTGTCCAAAATTTGCTAGTCTAATGTAATAGATAGCAAAAGAGTGGATGGGTGAAATGAGCATATAAAAATTATGGTCAAATACAAATTAATAAGCGAAGCAAAGTTAATATTGTGCTTATATGTAATTTGCATATCTGTTCATTTAGTCAAAGTGGTTAATTCACTTTCAAGTTTAACTTATCTTAGCTATACTTATTTTAGACAAGTGATTGTGTGTGTATTGATATGTTAAATGTGATAATAACTTAATTATAAATAAATAACACAATCAAGCAAACAACACACACACACACATACACACTAATTTTTATAGTGGTTCAAGAACTTCGTCTCTACATCCATTCTTCCAAAAGCATATACTCATTGTGCCTTGGGTTCCACTATATCTGATATAATGGAAATACAAAAGTGCTCTCAGTACTTCTTCTAGATTCCAGTTCTAGTGGGCATAAATAGTATTCCCAACACTCTTCTGGATTCCGGCTCCAGGGGACATAAACATAGTGCTCCCAACACTCTTCTAGTTTTCACAACCTCAGTAGGAAACTCACTGGTTTTGAAGATCACTAACAAACTTATTGATTTTCCAAAGATCATTAACAACTCATACAACGTGGTTTTCTTGAGCTCACCACCAACTCGCATAATTGGTCGACAACACTTGTTTTGCACATTACATTGCCTCTTTTATTAGGCTGATTTGTACATAGTTTGAGCACATATAACATAATGTCTCATTGAAGCTCATTAGATATCAATACTTTAGATATATGATTAATATAGAACTTTTAGGCTCATTGTGTATCAACATAATGGAGATTGATAATCTAAAAGGAAGCATGGTCTGATTGAGGAATGTTACTTGTTTAAGCTCTATTCTAATTTTTCTCTCATCTTTATATTGCTTCAAAAAATTTTTGCACATTGGAGGTAATTGGCTTTCTTTTGAATGTTGAAGACCATTTTGATTTCTCCCATTGAAAAGTTGTCTTCTTGAGAAACTCACTTATAGCTAGAAAGCCTGCAATACTGTTCTTGAAGAAGAAGCCTTTTCGATTTTAGCAATACTAGATAAAGACTTTTCTACTTGACTAACTCTTTCATTATTTTGGAAAGATGCCCATTAAGCCTGAAGGGATGCAGCCTCTGAAAATTGTAACCTTTATCAGAGTGTAGATTATTTTTCTTTGAATTTCTTTCCATCTTCAGCTAAACTTGATTTGTCCGATCTGCTTAATAGAATATGCTTTGAATAAGATTTTGACCGGAGAGTGCAGTCAGTGATATCTGGTACAGGTGACTTCTACTCTTCATGATATGCTATATTTTATCTAAGAAATTTATTTGATCATGTCTTGGATTTATCTTTTGTACATAACAGACAAAGTGGCTTTGTGTAGATCCACATAATAGACAACTTTGTCTTTGTAATTTTGTCAAAGACCATTATAGCATTTTACTTCATCTTTTAGTTTGTCTGTTGTAAGTGATAGATGAATTATGGAAGTGCAGATGAAGTTCTTCTATTTGCTGGTCATCAAACGACATTTTCTTAGCAAACAAAGTTTCTTTCATCAGACAAAGTAGCTTTGTTTATTACTTTTTATATTATAAATAGCAGATGATCTTTGTGGTGCAAACAAAGCTTCTTTTTAGTAGATGAAGTGATTTTCACTAAACAAAGTTTTCTTTTCACTAGGCGAAGTAGCTTTGTCTGTTATAAGTAGCAAATGACTCTTCTTGGCATAGACAAGGCTCCCTCTTGATAGACAAAATGATTTTGTCTATTGTTTGTCTGTTAAAATTTGCAAACGAAGTTGTGGTCTGTAGACAAAGTCTTCCAAGTGGTTCGTTTGTTATAATTGATAGATGAAGTTATGACATGCAAAAGAATCCTCTTTTTAATCATTCATATGATGGGTTGTCTGTTAGAAGTAACAGATAAATCATTAAGGCATAGATGACTCATTCCTTTAGTGGTTGTCTGATGGTTTATCTATTTTAAGTGGCCAACAATGCTTGCAAATGAAGACGATAGACAAAGTTGGTTTTCTTTAGCTATTGTACCACTTCTACTTTGTCTTTTATATTTTCTATAGAAAATTACAGACAAGTTTCTTGCTCTTCTTCAATATCAGATGGACTTTCTATTGAAGACAAATGCTTGAGTAATTTGACTCTACTTTAGCTCTTCATTTGTCTGAGTTTAGCTCTGTTTCATCTATGCTTCTGCAAACTAAATTCATCTTTGTGTTGCGGATAAGCATTGATTATAAGTAATTTATCTAACTTGTCCATGAAACAATTTGTCTGAATCTTTCTTAGACAAATGCTCTTAGATACTAACTTTATCTATAGAAGATTTATCCGATCACTCATTAAGACTTTGAACTTCATAGCTATAGATATACTTGATGGTTTCTTTTTAATGTTTCAGTGTCATTCTTTCTAAGCATTCGTCTTCTTTTCTGTCAGTGGATTTTGCTTAGTGATGTTTTCCTTTGTGTACGTTGTCCACTATATTTGAGTTGCTTCCCTATATGTTTATATTTGTATCTACAATGCTTGGGAACAATACTGTTAGTACTATAAATGTTCACTCATATGTTATTGCTTATCATAAAAACTTGGATAGTTGCCATGTGCACCATTTGGTTCAACAAAATTAACTTCAGATAAAGCGTTTGTCTTTGCGAGTGCTATAGTACCGCTGCTACAATAAAAGAATCATTACTTTCAAACCATTTGAAGATTTAATGCTCTGTAAAAGCTTTCCATTTTTGAGCAATCATCTTCTTCTCTGCCAAGAATGAGGTTGCAGAGTTACCAAAAGTTTAGAACCAATCAGAAACAATGCAATCCGATAGGAGAAAAATCTCAATGTTCCTCTTCATTAAAAGTTGTTCTGTTAGTCCCATTCTAAGGTAGCTCAAAAAAGCGGGGGTGAATTGAGCTTTTAAAATCTTGGCCAATATAAAACCAAAGTGCTATAAAATAGGAAATACCTCTTACATAGGCTAGTTTACACACAATTGAATGTAGTAGTAAAATGTATAGCAACAAATACAAAGAATTTCAAACTCCCTTAAGTTGCTGTAGAGAATAACATTTTAAGGCATTGTAGAGTTAGAAGAAAACTTAATGTTTGAGAGTAAATACTCTTGTTTTTCTTTTCAAATATTTTTCTCAATTTGTAGTACTTGTGTAACCCTTTTGGAATAACTCTTCTTTACTCCTTTTATAGCTGAATTTAAATTCTGCTCATTAAAGAAGACGACATTCATTTAATGCAAGTGAAATGATAGGATTTTGTCTGCTAGATCTTTCTCACAAGTTTTCATGTCTAAGATCTATTTATACATATTTGAGTTCATTTTCCATGTCCAGAGTTAAATTTCTAGACTTGTATAACTCCTTTAGCTAGAAATTGACTTCTTGGTCATGTCTCATAGTGAACTGTCATGTCTGGGTTCAAATAGTCATCTTTGGAATTAAATTTTGGACTTGGATTAGTGCTTGGCTTGCAACTAACTTCTTTCTTCCATCACTGGAAATGATTCGTCATGTCTAAATTTGAGTAACCATGTCTCGAATTATTATTTCAAACTTGGATGAACTGTTCAACTTGCAGCACCATATTCGGTCATGTCTTAAAGTAAATTGCCATGTCCGAAAATAATCTTCATGTCTGTAAATAAGATTTTAGGCTTAGATTGGCGCTAGTTGCATTTTATCACATGACCTGATCCTGGTTATGTCCGAAGTTGAGTTTTCCATGTCCGAAGTTAATATTTCAGTCTTGCATCTTTAACTGTGGCTATTTAGATTTGAATATATCCAAACACATTCAATTTTTCTCTTCAGTGTTTAACAAATTCAATGTTTTATGTCCGAGAATGACTTCTTAAGTCTAGTTTCTTTGAGTATAAGTCTGAATGACTTTGATAGTGTTTTTGAGGCATGTGTAGGAGTTGTTTCACACATTGATTCTTCAAAGTTTCAATGTCATTCTTTCTCATTTGAGCATCTACATTTTCTTCCTCATAATCTAATGGATCTTGTTTTTGATATAGTCTTGTATTAACTATCCACTTATGCTATTTCCTTAATAATTTGTTCATTACTGCACACTTAGGAAATAATGATCAGTACCATAAACTTTCGCTCATTTGTTTTTGCTCATCATTAAAACTTAGCGGGTTAAATATATTCATCATTAAAATCAAGCCTAGTGAATAGGTTTGGTTCAATAATCTCCCCCTTTTTGATGATGACAAAACATCTAAGTGAGTTTCCTTTCCAACAAATAAGACAAGAACGTACATGTGAACTAATTTGATATAATTCATATATGACATAACTTTCCCTAATTTAATGCTTTCTCCCCCTGAATGGGTGCACTAGATTTTGATAATATAAGCCATATGTATAGCAATTTTTCATATCATTATTTCTCATACAATTATTTCTCCCCCTTTTTATCATTATTAAAAAGAAAAAAATTCCAATACAAATAATGAAATGCTCAGAATTAATAAAGAAAACTTTATTCTAATTCATTTTAGTACAGAGCAGAGTTACAAATAGAGATACACTTAAAGATTTTTAGTACAGAAAAAGTGCTTGACTAATGTTGAAAAAGGTGCAGCAGGGATGGGATGGATGGAAGAAAAAGGTGTGATTAGAAAGATTGTGGTTGACCCTAATTATGATCTTTCAAAGCATTTGGTATCATGCATAGGCATGTGTTCATTATGTTTGGAAGATAATGTTGGAAGAGCTGGAGTTTTGGATAGGGGAGAAGGGGATTGCTTCGAGTGCTACTTCTCCCTCCTAGCCCTAGGCCATAAAAGTATAACTTTTAGAATCCTATAAAATGGTTCTTGTAGTCTCCAAAGAACATGATATTTCTTGTAGATCTTCATTCAAACTCTTTTCTTTTCTTTAGAAACATCATGAGATCTAATAAGTTCAACAGAAGAATGATCTCTAATCCAAAATATCATAACCACTACCCCTTCCATTTTACTTCCCTTTAGTGAAATTTCTTCTACACACATCTCTTTTTCAATTTGTCTGCTCATGATCTCTGTCACACAGATGGAATTTTCTTTGGTTTTCACTTTTGTATTGGCAATGAGAGGATGGGGATGAGTTAAATAAATACAACTGCTAACAGTAAGTCAGTTGAAAGGGGTTTCTATGAGGTTCTAGTAGATTTTTAATGGATTTCATAATAAATGTTTGCTGAATTTTAGTCGATAGATAAGAATGCTAGCAAGGAGTGTTTTAATTCCTTCATGAAAATGAGACTTACTCTCATAAATAGAAGTTTTAAAGGTTTAAGAAGATAATCAATAAAACTTTAAAATATAGACACAGAAATGATGTGGTGAAGTCCAGAAATATATTTGAAGGAATCTGTTTGAAAGTGAGATTGAGCAAGGTCCAAACGTGATTTAGACAGGAATAGTTATGCCCAAAAAAATCTCTCTAAAATATTTCAATTTATAGAGCATACACACATTTATGGCATTGAGTTTTTAAGATATTCATTTACATAAAGTATAAAGTGATAATCAAGATGTTTTCATTATGCGAATGGATCTATCACTCCTAGTTCCCTTCTAATCATACAAAATCTCTCTTCTGAGAGTGGCTTAGTCAAGATGTCTACTAACTATTGTTTAGTTGGTATGTATTCTAAGCAAACATTATGATTTTGTACATAATCTCTAATAAAGTGGTGTCTAATTTCTATATGCTCAGATCTAGAATGCATTATCGGATTCTTAGTTAGATTTATGGCACTAGTTTTGTCACATCTAATGGGTGTATCAATAAATTTTAAACCATAATCTTCAAGTTGCTATTTTGATCTAGAGAATCTGTGCACAACAACTTTTGGCTACAACATATTTAGCTTTGACAGTTGATAGTGCAACAGATGTCTACTTCCTGAAGAAGCATGATATGACCATGTTTCCAAGAAACTGACAAGTCCCTAAGGTACTCTTCTTATCTACTCTATATCCAGCAAAGTCAGCATCAAAGTACCCAATTAACTCAAAGTCTAAATCTTTTGGATACCATAAACCAGGATTTGAAGTGTCTAATAAGTATCTAAAAATTCTTTTAATAGCAATATGATGTGATTCTTTAGGGTCTGACTAGAATCTAGCACACATACATACACTAAACATGATGTCTAGCCTACTAGTAGTGAGATTTAATAGAGATCCTATCATACTTCTATAAAGCTTTTGACAAACAGATTTACCATTTTCATCCTTGTCCAATTTGATGGAAGTGCTCATTGGAGTTCCATATTTCCTTCCATCTTCAAGATTGAATTTATATAGCAATTTCTTTGTATATTTAGCTTGGTGGATGAAGTTTTGTTCCTTTGTTTGCTTTACTTTAGTCTCAAGAAGAAGTTTAATTCTCCCATCAAACTCATTTCAAATTCTCCATGCATAATCTTAGAAAATTCTTGACAAAGATTTTCATTAGTGGTTTCAAATACAATGCCATCAATATATATTTGCACAATGAGAATGTCTTTCATAACATCTTCATGAAGAGAGTTGTGTCTACTTTACCCCTTGAGAATCCTTTTTAATCAAAAATTTATTTAACCTTTCATACCATGCACTAGGAGCTTGCCTTAATTCATAGAGGTCTTTCTTGAGCTCGAAGAAATGGTTAGGATCATGAGGGTCTTCAAACCAAGGGGATTTTTTCCATGTATACTTCTTCATTAATGAAACCATTCAAAAATGTAGATTTGACATCCATTTGGTAGAGTTTAAAATTCATGAAGCTCTTGAATGAATGAAGAAGGTTTAAGCTCTTTGGCCTTTAGTTGCTTGCAGATTCGAAGGTTAAACTGAAAGAAATCTTCAATATGAATTTAACAATCTTCTGAAAAAGTCACTTAGCATCTCTTAAATAGCTCTCAAAAACTTGACCATAGGAGAAGATGGTTTCATTGAATGCAAAAACGGAGTTAGATGAGTATCATTAATGTAGAAGACCATTATAAATTTCTTCATTTGGAATGCATTGTCTTTTGATTGGTTCTTCATTGTTGAAAAGTCTACAACCTTGTTCCTGATAGAGAAGGGGATGATTGGTCAAAAATGGAAAGCTTTTTTGTAGAGCATTAATTTTTTGAATCGTTTGAAAATAACATTTTTTACTATGGCAAGTTACTGTAGCGGCATTACTATAGCACTTGTGGAGACGACACTTTATCGGAAGTTAATTTTAGAAAAATCTGTCTACCCAGAAATTTGTTATTGTAGCAAGTATTGTAGTAGCATTACTGTAGCAGAGTAATTGTAATGCTCATGGAAACAACACTTTGTCTGAAGTTAATTTTGGACAAATCTGCCTGCCCAGAAATTTGTTTGAAGATTAGTATAGCCACATTATTATAGCAATTTACTATTGCAGCTACTATAGCACTCTGTTTGAAGTTAGTTCTAAAGTAGCTTTGTCTTTTACTTTGCTCGAGTAGTCAATTTACTGTGGCATTCATGAACAGCTTTGTCCGAAGTTAGTTTAGGATGAATTCTTCTTACTCAGCATTTGTCTGAAGATGGTTGCTTTGTCTGACACTATAGTAGTTACTTTAGTATTTTACCTTAGCAAAATTAGTATAACAAAATCATTGTTGCAGCGCTACTACACTTAAAGCTCAAAGAAATCTTTAATATGAATTCAACAACCTTCTAAAAATGTCCCTTAGTGTCTCTTTAAATAGCTCTCAAAAACTTGACCGTAGGAGAAGATGGGTTTCATTGAATGCAGAAATGAAGGTAATTGAGTAGCAGAAATGAAGGTAACTGAGCAGCATTAATGTAGAAGACTGTTCTAAATTTCTCCTGTTGGAATGCATTATCTTTTGATTGGTTCTTAATTGTTAGAAATTCTGCAACCTTATTCTTCACAGAGAAGGCGATGATTGCTCAAAAATTGAAAGATTTTTGTAGGGCATTAAATCTTTGAATCATTTAAAAATAGTAATATTTACTGTAGCAGCGTTGCTATAGCACTCGTGGAGATGACACTTCAAATCTATCTACCTAGAAATTTGTTTGCAAGTTACTATAGCAAGCACTATAGCGATGTTATTGTAACAGAATTACTATAGAATTCATGGAGATGATACTTTTTCTGAAGTTAATTTCGGACAAATCTACCTACCCAAAAATTTGTTCAAAGGTTACCATAGCTAAGTTACTATAGTAGCTATTGTAGCACTTTGTCCAAAGTTAGTTCTGCAACAACTTCGTCTTTTGCTTTTTTTGAGTAGTTAATTTACTATAGCAATTCAATGTAGTTGTTTACTATAGCAATCATGAAAAGCTTTGTCTAAAGTTAGTTTGGGATGAATCCTTCTTGTTCAGCATTTGTCTAAAGATGGTTGCTTTGTACGACATCATAATAGTTATTGTAGCAAAGTCACTATAACAATGCTCATAAACTTGGAAATTTGTCCACTTTTGCAACTTTTGTGAAGTTTGACATTTCTCAACATATGCTTACTCATATATGATTTGCATAAGTTGTAAAGCATGAATGATTATTTTTAATCATGTTTTAGAAAACATAAACTCATTAAAGCACTTTTTTTTGCATGATCATTCTATGAAATACATGCTTTTATCCTAACAGTTGTAAATATGATCCAACACAATATAATATGGTAAACTAAGTTAATTGCAATGTGGATTATAATGATTTTCCTCACTTTCAAATGATTTACAAATATGCTTGATTAAATGATTTTTCAATAGAATGCATACTTCTTCTTGCATACTTGAATATATTTCAAGTTTCCTAAATTAATCAAGATCATTAGCATATCATCAAAAGCATACGATAATCCCAATACTTAGGAAGTATGCTTGTATCTTGATACTGTAGAAAATAAAGTACAGTTGTATTATCAACTGCTGAACTTGAATACATAGTTGCAGCAAATTGTTGTGCACGAATACTTTGAATGAAAGATCAATTAAGTGATTATGATTTTGAATTTTCTTGTATTCCTATCAAATGTGATTGCACTATTGCCAAAAATTTGACAAAAAATCTAGTATTGCATTCACCTTCTAAACACATTGAAATTAGGCATCACTTCATTAAAATCATGTTCAAAGACATATTTGTGTGAAATTTAAAGAGTTTGATTACAACTTTTCAACATTGACGGATTGTCCAAACGTTGACAATTTTAAATGTCGATGGAGTCAAAGTCAGCAAGATAACTTAAATGCACTATTTTGGTAGGAGGATTTTATCTCTTCTTAAAAGTTGAATGTCTTCTCTAAAAATACCTGTTTGACTTAGCTAGGGTTTTTCCTCATTTCATTGACCTATTCATCTTTTTGGGGCATGATTTCTTCCTATTCCATCTTCAAAACAATGGTAATGTATTTCTTATCAAGAATCCATCAAAAGTTCTTCGTTTTTCATTAAGAATGCTTGCAATAGATGATTTTGGTTCTCTATTCTTTGTTTCTCTTCTTCAAAATGATTGATTCTTGTTGAATACTTGAATATCATCATTATTTCAGTGGATAGTTAAAAAAGCTACTTGTTATGATTCAAAAAATATGAAATTTGAGATTCTATGTTTTTAAAAATTCATGATTTCCATATTTCTTTCCTACTCTTTGATTAGATTCTATAATATCTCGCTTAGCTCCACAATTATTGATGTTTTTTCACATTTAAAACATCAATGTTTATGTGGATACTTTGTCCGATTGAACTCATGAGCTCGAATTCTCAAATTCCCAATTTTGGAGATAGTTTTTTTATCAGTTTTAGTGTCTTCAGGTTTCAGTTTCACAAACTCATGAAGTCCTACTATGTCCAATAAACTTTGTGTGTTTATTGATGATATCCTTAGAATTTTTCTTGCATCCAGTCATGTTATTCATTAAAGATCCTATTTCATTGTTGATATACTCTATTTCATTTATTTTTTTGCCCTTAAGTGGATGTTATTTCAATAAATCTTCATGCTAATTGCAAAATTGATGCTAGTTATGAAGCATGATTGAACATCAATGCAATGTAGAATGTGTAGTAGTTGTTTTCTAAAAGTTTGGACCTACCTTGGTCTAGCAATTGTTTTGAGTTAAATGTACCTTGTTTTATCATTCTGATCAATACAAGTTCATATCTCTTTAAACATGTTCATCCTATCTCATTTTGAATTTACTTTGAGCATTGATGTTTTATTATTTTAAACCCATTGAATTCACTACTTCTTCCAGTCATCATGAAAGAAAGTTGTTGTTTCAAAATTGCAAAGAGCTATCTATGAGAAGAAGGGTAAGAGGAAAATGGATGATCCCTTAATTCCTAGTCCTACTCCTCCTAGAACAAGAAGAAGAACTAATGGGATCTTTATCCAAGTACCCATTGAAATACCAGCTAGATAGTCTTGTCAACAAGATCTAAAAGAGATTTAGGAAGAACAAGTCGAGACTCAACAAACTGAAACTCTACTAGTCATGGCTCCTATAGTTACTTCTCCAAAACCAAAACATGGGAAAAAGATTCTACCAAGACCACAGTCTCTCCTCTACCCACGAAAATAACAAATTCACTTCCAAAACTACCATTACAATACCAAGAAAAGTCACTCCAAAGAAAGCCACTCCACAACAAAGGAAAGCTACTCCACTACCTGAGAAACCTACTTCAAAGGATCCTAGTCTCAAGAACTTTAGGTCTAAGAAGTATAAGACCGAGTTCTACCAAAACTTTGCTGACAATAACTATACCAAAGATAAGTTCATTGATTATGCTTTTTTTGAGAGGGGGGGGGGGTGGTGTTTAAGTTGTTAAGTGGCTTAGAGCCATTGGGATATATGACTCCATGGATGAAAAGCTCATGATATATGATGAGTTGGTTAAACTCTTCTACTTCTATTTGCAACAAGTAGAAGGAGAAGATGGAGTGCATATTTCACCACTTATCTCCAAGGAAAGGAGATAAAGTTTACTACTAAGGAGTTCGGCAACATTTAAAAGCTACCTTATGTCTCTTTTGATAAAACTTATGATCGAATAGAAGTGCATCAGTGACTCATAGGGAAAGCTTCATTATCTACCAAGAAGGAAGGTTTTACAAATACAGAATTTTCCTCTTTGGAGTTCAAGTTGGTGCATCGCATAGTGATATATTATTTATTTCCCTAGAATGGAGTGCATAATGTTGTAAGTGTACAGGAATGAGTTCTAATATGTAGCATTGTTTACAAATTAGAATATGATCTTGTGGATTCTATGTTAGAATATATGTTCAATCAAAGGAACAAAGGAAATGACCATTTGCTCTATGCAATGTATCTTACCAGATTCTTTAAGTTCTATGATATTGATCTCAATGATGATGTACCTCATGTCCCTCAAGATATGATGAGATCAAGATTTGGACTTTAAGGAGAATGAGATACTTTAAACATGAAGATAACAATTGGATAATTATTTTTAAAATACCTAAAGAAAATGTGGAAGAACCTAAGGTTGGAGATGTTGCAAAAGGAGTATTTGATAAAGGAAATGATGAAGAAGATATCTTTGAAGATGTTCTAGGGGAAGATTGGGGATCGGAAAGAAGCGGAGGGATCTCATGACAAGATTGAGAAGACTCATACTAATCATGCTAGAGATGATTCAGTAGAAACTTTATCTGACACTCAAGTCACTCCAACTGCTACCATTCTTGCCCCCACTACAACTATTCCCACTCCATCTTTTTATGCTTCTGGCCACTACAACTACTACTTCTCTTATGCTAGATGTTTCAACTTTGCAAGCATTACTAGCAACCAATCTTAGTACACTAAAGGATGATTTGTAGGCATACATAACAAAGTAAATCCATGTTTCTTCCACACTAGGTCATTTGGCAAATGAGTCACAATCTAATAAGCAAGATGACAAGCAAACACCTCTCTCTTGGAGATAACTAAAAAAGACTTTCTATCAAAGTTTTACGAATTGATAAATAACTTATCTCACTTTCATCAAACATTTTAGTTAGCTTAGTTGATACTTTGAACCCTTTTTAAACTATCAAACTTATGACTTTAACCTTTCATATTATCATTTCTTTGTTTATTGGACATATTGACATCATTTCTTTATTGTGCATCTGTCCATGTTCTTTTGGTATTTCTATCTCTTTTTGCTTCTGACAAATGGGGAAGATACTTTGACAATAATTTGATTTAAATAGTAGAAGCACTTTGACACAAAGCACTTTAATAGGGAAGGATTGATATTTTAAGTTAGTCTACTTTTTGTTTGTCATCATAAAAAATGGGGAGAATTGTTTAACTCCTATCTCTTATTTTGATGATGAACAAACCTAGATAACTTGACGTGTTGAGAATATGAAAATGAAATGATGTGAATGATCTAATACTTGCAGGATTTGACTCATGACAGGTGTCAAGTGTTTAACATGCAGGTGATAAGTGAAGTTGGAATGTTAATTGAATTCCAAATTGGGAATTCATAGTGTGGTTTCTTGTTTTGGTTGAAAAGTGTGATTGTTTGGTGTGTTTGTGAAGTGTGAATGATTGAATAGTGTGGTTTTTTGATTGGATTGTTTGTACTCAGAAATTAGTGTAAACAAGTTGAAGGATGAACTATTTAAAGAAGGATTCATTTTAGGTCAAGTTAAAGCATTGATGGATTTTATAATCCATCAATGTTTTCTACAGTATGTTATTTGAAACCTCAACAAATTACATGTTAAGGACAAATCAGGCAAAGTTGAACCTTAATGGATTTTAATCTAGCAAAGTTATAATTTCAACAGATTCAAAACCAATAAAGTTGAACATCAACTAATTACCAATTAGGGGTAAATTCAATAAAGTTAAATCTCAATGGATTTCTTGGTGAAGGAAAATGTCGATGATTGTGTGGAAAACATTGACAGTTTGCACTCATTACAAATAGTTATGCAATTCCAATTTTCATTCCTTTTTTACTTGTTCTTCAACTTCTTTGAGAGAAACTCTCCTACTAGTTAATAGGCTATGAAATTGAAGAGTGTGTGAAGAAAGATAGCTAAGTGAGTGAAAAAGAAAGAATAAATAAGGCTTGGATCTATAATAAATATAATTATTGATAAACCCTTTTTTATAGGTGATCATGATCAAACTGAAGGCTGTAAAGTTCATTGAAGCTCAAAAGTCACCTATGTATCAAATTGATTGTAAGTTATATCGCAATTACTACTTCGTTGTATTCATTATACCTAGGTTTGGTTTCCAAACAAAGAGATAGTTTGAATCATTACAAGGAGTGTAAATGATTCAACTTTACAACTATTTGGAGTTGTAAATCTAGAAAATAAAGAAACTATACCACTCATAACTTTGGGATTAAGTTGATTAGTAGAACCCAAGTTAAGAAATTTGACTTGGAGAGTGGAGTAAGTAAGATTTGCTAAACCACTATAATTTCTATGTCTTTGATTATGTATATGTGGTTTAACATTTTGATATATTTGACATACTTCCATTAACTCTATTTGCTTAAGCCATAGTAGGGGACAAATAGGAAGGATATTAAAAGGATTTTTAGATATCTTAGATGCACTGTAAATTATTCCATATGCTACCAAGGACATGACATGTCGCCTAAAAGGTTTCAAATGCTAACTAGGGGGAGACCTAGATAAGTGCAAATTGATATTAGGTTATGTGTACTTGCTAAATAATGGCATCATCTCATGGAGTAGTAAGAAGCAAACTTATGTATCACTGTCTATAATGGAAGCTAAATTTGTGGCATGTTTCACTATAGTGCAAAATGCAACTTAGCTGAGAAAGTTCCCACAATATTTGGGAATAACTGAAGATACATTTTAAGCCTGTGTTTATAAATTGTGATAGTCAAGCAGCTATTGCACATAAAAAATCCCAAATACCATTGCAGAATAAAGGACATGGACATAAAGTATTATTTCATCAGAGACATTGT
Source organism: Pouteria campechiana (assembly GCA_036873735.1). Classification (NCBI taxonomy): domain Eukaryota; kingdom Viridiplantae; phylum Streptophyta; class Magnoliopsida; order Ericales; family Sapotaceae; genus Pouteria; species Pouteria campechiana. Next base: position 22,294 of record JAYJMB010027156.1, read on the forward strand.
AGCAAAGAAGGAAGTGATTCCAAATTACATATCTATGCATCAAATGGTTGCTAATTTGTTCACAAAACAAATTCCTAAATATGTATTTTTGTTAAATATTAGATCTCTACACCTACATAGAGTGTAATACATCACTTATCAATTAGTTTTTGTTATTCATCAATGAATATTTATTATTAATCTTTCTACATGAGAACAGTAGCATGATAAGTATACATAGAATAAAAGTATGTCAAATAGGTTGAGATTGGTCCCCTTACACGGATAATCCCCTCTAGCATTCAGGGAATGAGTAGAGATAAGACCACTTAAGTAAAAAAATATTCTATGTGAATAAGGAATGTTCTGTGTGAACATAAAGCGTAAAGATACATGTTGCCTTGATATGAGATCAAGATAAAGCCACAATGGTTAGTTATGATGTTCGAAATGGGATTTCTCACATCTCATTCAACCTATGAAAAGCCACATGTGAGATCGTAGTGGCGTCTAGAGGCCGAGAACTTAAATAATTCAAGTAAAGCACTTGCTAGCAACTGAACTAAGATTTTTACAGTATCATAGAGTTTAGACATACACTACATCTAAGGGAGTAACTCTACCATTGTGCATGTTTTATACAACATGTGCTAAGTGACCAATAAAGGACATGAGTTGGGTATTCAAATCCCTGTCGTCTCACTATGTGAATTCTTAAGGTAAAATGTGAGCCTCATATCATGCCTTATGTGACTTCCAACTATATCTTGAGATTATAGTTTAATATTTACTATCTTAGAATGTTGCTATGGTCATAAATGATTCAACTTTATGGAGTATGTGTAGGAAAGTAGATAGTCTATGGTTGAAATGTATATGTGGGAAAGAAAGACTCTTTTCATTACATTTGTTGCATGTATTCACAATTCAACCATTATGTCACTATAAGAGTTGACATAATTGTGATTTGTGACACCCAAAATTTTGAGGTAAGGAACTCTTTTGAGGTAACTATTTTGGATAAATGATGCATATTAATTCATGGTAATTTGAAAGAAATTATATAGGTAATTTAATGTAAATGTGAGAGTGGTGATTAAGAACATATGGATCATGGTTAGTTTACCAGAATATTTGCAAAAAGGATGCAGGAAATGGTTACAAAGGGGTTGCAAGTGCATGGCTTAGCATGCATCACTGCAGTACCAAGGATGAGCTAGTTTAAATGTTCCACCAGCCCCAATTCATTCCTCTCCCCTCTCCCACACCCCCAGCTCCCTTGCAACCCCATTTCATACCCCTTTTTATGTGGAAATTGTTGTCTAAGTGAATTATTATCACCCTAAGTAAAAATTCATCTATTTGAAAGAAAAAGGATGAGTAAAAATTCATCTATTTGAAAGAAAAAGGAAGAAGGGAAATTCTAAAATTTTCACCAAAAAGGCTTCTAGTTGTAGCTAGTGGAAAATTTTGAATATTTGAGGTTTAAGTATTTTTCCTAAATTAATTCATGATTTCTGCTTTAAATGAGATGTGTTTTTGCAAATTGATGGGACTTAGGGTTTGAATTTGAGTGGTTTATTTGGGTATTTTCCTGTAAAATCAATTAGAAGTCTTAATTGTAATGTTAATGGTGGAAATTAGCTATAAGAAATCCATTCAGATGGTTGTCCCTGGGTTGGATAGTAATGTGTTAACCCTTGTGCAGTATATGTTGTGAATAGATGGGTTGGAAAGAGAATTCATGAACTTTAAGGAATGATATATTAGTTAGCTACACCAATCATGGTGCTAATCTTATGAAACAATGATTATATGATGCTAGAATTGAATTCCAATTACTACACCTTGCTAGGGACTAAGAAATTGAATGATGCATGATAAGTGTTTGCTGAAATGACACTATGGACAACAAAGTGAATTTAAGTGGTTTTCCCATAGTATCAATTGTTCATTAAGTAGGCATTAAGTAGGGTATGATATTTTGCTTAGGCAGAGCATTGGATGTGTAATGGAAATTGAACATATTGTAATGAGGATTCGATGAACCGTCCTTAGTTATGAAATTGGGTTAAAATCTTGTCTGTGAATTTCAATTGGGTTGTATGTCATTTGTGTAGGGTTCACTTCACCTTAAAGTGGAATTGAGCGGTGGGATTGGAGAGCAAAGAGTGGAAGTAACTTTATAGAGGTAAGTAGGTTTCTTTGATGATATGCATGGATGTGGAAATGGATGGGGATAGTGTGTATCCCATGGTTTTCCCAAGCGGGCACCAAGTTTGAATGTGTTTCTTACTTTGTATCTTGATTTCGTATCTTGATTTGAAATGATGAACTTGTGTATTTTTATGAGTTGGTTTTGGAAACCAAATTCAGTTATATTTGTTTTAGTGATTCATGATGGAATCATATATTTTCATGTGTTATTGTGAAATTTGGATTCTAAAATATGTGTTCGATTGGATTGGTTGAATGTTACATTTCATGGCCTTTTATCATGAGGCATGATAGTTGTGACACTTCAAAATTCTTAGGTACATATAAATACGTTTCTTTACTTGGAAATGAACGGTGCATATATGTTCAAAAAAAATAGAGAAAATTAGTGATGTAATTTGATAGAATCATAATGAGCATGACTAATGATGTGTGTATTATGGTTCATTGGATAAAATTATGTTGAAAAAGGTTGCTAAAATTGTGACAAGAGGGGTCGCATGTGCATGTGTTATAGTGCACCACTAGAGTACCATATATGGAGCAACTTAAATTGCTCCATTAGCCCCAACGTTCCCCATTTTCCATTTCTCCCAGCATTCTCACATCCTAACCCTTATGAGGAAACCATTTTGCAGCAGATTTTGGTGAATTGAAGTAGGAAAATCAATGATGGAGATTATTGCAACTATCAGAAGCAACAAAAACACTAAAATTGGTGAATTAGAGCGATGGAGAAATGTAACACCCAACACATTAAAATTTTCAAGTACTAGCAGTGAGGTATTATTCTTATTAGTAGGTATATGAATAAAGTAGGAATGTTATGCTTGAATTAAATCGAAAGCGAAGCAATGATATGTGTTCCTGTAAGCTAGAGTTGTATACGATGTGAATGGTAGTTAATTATGTATAAAGGAGGTGATGAATTGGTATGACATTTAATTATTTAACAAGGTTATTATGAATTTTTAATGTGATTTTGATATGTAATATGTGTATAAATTATACTTAAGGAAGCATTAAGAACATGAGTTGTATATGAGGTTAAATTATGTATTGAGCACAAGAATATATGTTAAAGAAGCTAAAAATGTAAATGATGTCACTTGTGTCCAAATTTTGACACAAAAGTTAGATAATTTAGAAAAAGTATTTAACACAAAATTTGTAGATAATTTAGAAAAAGTGTTTAACACAAAAGTTTTAGATATTAAAATTATCTTTCTAATGAATTAAGAATCACTTAATTACAAGTTCATATAAGGAAGTTATAGCTGAAACATTGTAACTGTCTCCAAATATAAAAGGCATCAATTTGAGGCTCCACGACTCCAAATTGAGTAACATTCTATTATGCCCTGCACCCCACCCTATGCATTTTGGCCATCCTGTAGAATTTTCTCTATAGGGGTTTATATGGGACATTGCCATCTTATACAACAAGCCCATTAAAAAAGTATACTCACCCACAACTATCCCAATTCATGGTAACATTGTGATGGCAAATGAACTAATCCACATCATTAAAATACATTTCAATTACATCAATAAACTATGACATGCCAATACATTTTCATACATCAATTACATATTTCAATTACAATTATACATTATGTGCATCTATCATATACAATTATAATGGAATTCTAATTGCAAATCTATCATATCAACATGAATAATATCTTCCTTGGCTCCCATGCTTGACCTGTTATATAAAAATAAAATAAAGAGGTGAGTCTAAACAGACTGAACAAGTAGACTCATAATAAAATAATAATTAACAATAAGGGATCCATCAAAAATCCTTATTGATATCTAACACAAATACACTTCCATTATCATACATATTAAATCAATGCCCTCCACGCTACATTATATCCAACTCAAAATCTCAATATATCAAGTCACAATTAAGTTCAAGTTATACATCTATACATGCACCACTATAGAATTCCCACTATCCCTCAACATGTCATCCACAACACATAGTAAACACTCATCATTACTAGCCAAGGGATAATCACAATCCCTACATTTCATACATTAACATACACTTTGCATATCATAAAGTTATGGTTCTTGACTATGATTATGTTATATCAACTCTAAATAGTGTGCTGAATTGAATAATGAAGTCATGCCTATTCTTGTGATTGAATTGGGAAATTGGATTTCCCTATTTATGTTTCTAATAGAGTATTGCATGTTATGAACTGTAATTATATTCATGGGCATTGTATGGTTCTAAGGTGTGTATTAAAACTATTAAAGTAATATTTGGACCTAGGTATCATTGTGAGAGCGGCGCATTTGAAACATGGTGAAAGCAGATGGAATTGGATTTGGCTTTCTTGATGAGTAAATCACTATTGTGCTAAAGTGATGGAATGAAAATTTGATACCTTTGTTTGGAACTTAAAAGTTTCAAGAACAAAACTTTTGTAAGGGGGGTAGTTTGTAATGCCTGAGGAATTAAAAATTTAAAGTATTAGCAATGAGATATTGTTTTGACTAGTAAGTATATGAATAAAGGAGGAATGTTATGCCTAAATTGAATCGAAAGCAAAGCAATGATATGTGTTCCTTTAAGCAAGAGCCTAATACGATGTGAATGGTAGTTAATTGGGTATAAAGGTGACGATGAATTAGTATGACCTTTAATTATTTACTGAGGTTATTATAAATTTTTAATGTGATTTTGATATTTAATATGTGCATAAATTATACTTAAGGAAGGATTAAGAACATGAGTTGGATATGAGGTAAAATTGTGTATTGAGCACAAGAATATATGTTAAAGAAGCTGAAAATGTAAATGGTGTCACTTGTGTCCAAATTTTGACATAGAACTTGGATGATTCAAAAAATGAGTATAACACAATTATAGATATTAAAATTATATTTTTAATTAATTAAGAATAACTTAATTCGAAGTTCACATGAGAAAGTTATAGCTGAAACATTATAACTATCTCTAAATACAAAAGGCATCATTTTGAGGCTCCACAACTCCAAATTGAAGCTTATTTTAGAAAATGTGATCAACATGAAAGTTGTGGCCCTTAAAATTATCTATCTAATAGAATAAGAATCACTCAATTTAGATTTTGTATGAGAAATATATGGGTAAATTACCAAAACTGCTCCTGGTGGATAATTAAGGATGCAAATAACAAGATTAAACTTGATCATGTTGGAGGTTCATGTATTAATTGTTAGTATTATGTGCTTGCATATTGGTATGGGTGGTACCAACAAGTTTCTCTCTTTCATGATTATGTTATTCTTTACACCCCATCTCCTATGTGTGATACCTTTTTGATTCTAATAAAAATGGGGAGAAAATTAGAGAAGACTTTGAGGAAAAAGATTTGGGAAAAATAGAAATTGGGAAGAACATCTTTGGTCATGTTGATTATGAATTTATAGAAGTATATATGTCATGACCTATCTACATGTCAAACTCCATAAGATTATAAATTTGAATTAGATAGGGGAAGCTTGAAAATGGATCATTAGCACATTTTTTTGACACAAGTCTTTAAGTTTTATCATCATCAAAAAGGGGAAGATTGTTAGTATTATGTGTATAATTTTGATTACAACAAAACTTATTTTACACTTGATATATGCTAATATTGTTGTTAGTTTATAAAGCTTGAAATTTATTCAAGAACTTATTTTAGACTTGATATATGTTAATGATGTTGTTAGTTTCTAAAGCTTGAAATGTAGTCAAGTATGCTTGAAGAGTATGTATTTTAATTGAGTAATCATTATGCAAGCATATTTGCTTATCAGAAAATAAAGAAAATCACTATGATCCATATTATCATTAACTTAGCTTATCATAGTGTGCTATATTGGATCATATTATAACTGTTAAGATAAAATTATGTGCTTTAAAGAGATATTATTTCTATATTCAAAAGAATGTAAGCTTAAAGAGTTTTTCTAAATACAAAAACATGATTCAAATTTTATATCCATGTTTCTAAACTTATGCAAATTATATGTGGATAAATATATGTAACTATAGTACTTGCTACAGTGTTTGCTATAGTGTCAGGGGTGTTGCTACAATGACAAGGGTCAGAGCTATAGTACTACATAATTGTGCCTGCCATACCCTAGGCACCTGTGCCTACCACCTACCAATGGACAGAAAAATATTTGAGCATGCTTAAATTGAAATCATATAATAAGAAATTTCAAATAATGTGTGTTTGATGATTTGAAATATTAAGTATCATAATATGAAATGATATGTTTATGATAATGGATGCTTGAAATGATTAAAATTGTACTAAGTAAGTTAATAACCCAAAATATTAGTTGGAACTAAAGTAAGCAATCATTTTTTAAAGCTACGTAGATTATGGCATGATTGATCCATTTGTAGAAAGTTAAAATTCTTGGATACCATATAGTCATTAACATGAAGTTGAATGCACTTTCAACAATAAGAAACACATACACACACACATATATATAAATGTAACATGTAAACATTATGTAATTTTCATTTAGAAATTTTAAACAGATATAAGCAACTATCAAGCATACATCAATTCATATTTCAGAAATGCATCAAAATCATAATTCTCATCAAAATCATTCGAATAACTTAGAAATATCATTTAAATAATCAATTAAGGCAAAATATAACTGTCATCAAACTTGAACTTAAACCATTCATCATAAATGTATACCAAATTAAGAAATATATAATTATTTTCTCATAAAATAATTATTTTGTTTGATTCTACTAATAAAGAAAAAGTGCAAGAATTTTCTTAGTGTGTGCAGGAATAGCTTGAAATGAGCACATAGAAGAAGAACAACAACAATGAGAAATCAAGATCATCTTCTCAGTCAATAACTTCAAGCTAAAGAAAGGAAATCAAGTTTTGAAATAAAAAACAAGACTGGCATCATCATCTATGAGCTATGATTCATCAATTAAGTAATGGGGCAAAAAAGGAGATAATTATGCCAAAATTGGAATTAATTATGCAAAATAATTTAAAAAAATTATATGTAAGACCCATTGAGATAAATATGTGTATATTGTAAAATTTTCAAATGAAGTATTGATTTCTATGTGATATTTGAGGTTTAATTATCAAGTGGGCCAAAATTCATGGTAAATAAAATTAGTATGTAATTAAATTAATTAGGACAATTTTATTCTTGATAAAATCCAATTTGGGGTAGCAATATTTTATTTAAGTATGATAAACTATGTGTTAATGGCATGGATTTAGGGTGCAATTTTGGGAAGCTTTGAGGTGCATTTGCATGGGAATGATGGTGCACCAATGGAACACAAAATGCACACCCTAAAAACCTACTACATCAACCTCTTCATGCCATTCTCTCCCCCTCTCAAACTCACGAAATCATAGCAACTCTTAGCTATCCACCTCACATCCATTTCCTACAAGGGTTTATGCCAAAAATCTTGCTTGCGAACGCTAATATCATTCCCACGTAAAAGCACACAGCTTTCACCCATGTTGGAGGGCAAAGAGATAGAGAAAGACCTATCTCACATCCCCAAGTTATTGATCATGGGTGGCTGAAGAGATTAAGTGGGAGCTTGCAAATTTAGGGAGAAAGACAATGCCTAAACATTTGGCAAGTCACTTCCCTCAATCAATTTCTAGTTTTCTAATTTCTAGGGTTTTTAAGCAAATTTGTGGGGCTGGTTTAGGGTGATTTAATATGGATTAAATGGGGATTTCATAGGGGACATACTTAACATGGTGATTACATGATTTATAGAATGATTTGGGCATGGAAAATAAGTATGTGTTGTTGTCCATGAGGTGGGTAGCAACATTAAACTATAATGGATGATGTGTTATGTGAATGGGGAGTAGGGGCAACAACTTGAATGTATTTGGAGCATAATTAATTTCTAATTAATATTAATTACTTATTATTCATGCTAGATACGAAATTTATGTTGGGGGAAAATGCATAAAACCTATGGCATATTGCTGAAAATGTTCATATTAAGGGATGCATATGATATGATTGTTGAAATACTTCAATGAGAAGCTGTTTGGGCATGAATGGTAAATTGGAGTAGCAACTTAAATGATTTTAAAGTGTAATCACCTCAATTATACTGTTGTAATGATATTAATGATATGATATACAAGATGTATGTTGCTAAGAATTTCTAAATCATGATATATTTTGTTAAAATTAAGAAGTTGAGTTCATGCATGAAAGATGTTTAATGTAATACCTCTAAGAGAAACCAAGTAGCTTTGAAAACTTACATTACAGCCCTAATTGGCTACTAATTAGGCATTTGATATTTTTTTAACCCAGTAAAATAATGATGAATAGATGAGTAAAAGAGATCACAATGAGCAGCCCTATAGGTGATGTTAAAGTGCAATTTAGGCACTTTAAGTGCATTAGAAAACCTCCGACAAAGTGGGCAACAATGTAGATAAATTAGGGAAACTCAAAATTATTTTTAGTTGACTTCAAAGTGTAGATGAAATGGAAGAAAAGGTACTGAAGTTATGCCCTTAACATCTCATTAATTTTTAGGTTAGTGTGATGCTTAAAGACCCTTTAATAGATGACTCGAAAGGAACTACAAATCTACATCTTGTTTTCATTAAAGCCCCACGTTAATATTAACTTAAAGCTGCCTTTGTATAAGAATAACCACCTTAATTCAAGTTTATTGTTGGATTAAAGTTTAGAATACATCATTGAAAATATGACAATTTTGATGCAAATACAATTATGTACAATTGTGAATTTTCACATGTAGAGGCTGTTTGATCTTTATTAAGCTTATCAACCCTAAAGAGGGTGTTTTAGTAAAGAAACATTGAAATGGTGATTCAAGTGAAAATTCCCTAAGTTGAATTAATGAAGTCCCTTTAAGATACCTTGTTGAAAGGTTAGATTTAAGTCATGCAAATGAAGTGTTCAACAAAATACCCAATTGAGAAGTCAATTATGTGAAAATAAGATTTGATTTCAACCCTAAGATCTTAGTGAAGTGGGATGAGAGCATTATCTATTAGGATGTAATTATTTATTGAAGAAAGTGATTTGATATTAATCGTGTGGAATGTGAATTGTATAATGTCAAGAATGTGAGTGATATAACATCATTATGGAAGTTAATAGTTCATCTATGTACATTAGATGTATGAAGAAATGTTCTAATGAGAACATATGTAAACTAGACTAATATTTGTGTAGGATCAATTGGGTAATGATGAAAAGCAATTGATGGAACTTGAAAAGTTATCATAGTAAGTTCTATTGAGGTAAGTAGGCTTCCTCTTATGGTTGAATGTAATGTTGAATGGGGATAAGGAATATTCCATTTATTTATATTTGGAAATTTATGTTTTGGTTGGGGATAGTAGATATCTCGTATTGGATTATAGATTGATGTCTATTTGATTTTTGGACTATATGATTAGTTAGAATAGTAAGCACCATGAATATGGTTTTAATTATGTTTAGCTTATTCTGTGAATATGTGGACTAGACAAGATAGAAAATATCCCATGATTGTAATAATATAGGTCATATGATGCAAATTATTGGAATGAAAATATTTGATGTTTTGTTTATGATAAAATTTTGTAATTGAAGGGGATAGGAAGCATCCCATATCTTTATGTATGGTGATGCATTATTCTCGTATATGGATATCTGATATGTTGTATATGATTTATGATTACGCCTGATGGTGTAGGATGTTATGTGGGAAGAATGGAGGCTTGAGCCTCATAATTGTGTGCTTCTTCATGTTCTTATTTTGACTATGCTATTTTGATTAAGTATTGCTTTTATCAGTGCCTACTTACTGAGTTCATGTGGACTCAAGCCTTCTTATTCTATTATTTAGCTGACTGGCCAGGTAAAGAATCCTAACTGTGGGTTGGGATTGGTGAGCAAGAGTAGAAGACCTTTGGATGATATGATTGAATGTGGGGATTGGAATCCCATTATGTATTTGTATAATGGTAATTGTGTAGTTGTATAAGTGTATTTCAATTTATTTCAATTGATGTATAATAAATTGTATTGGCATGTCATAATGATTTAATTATGTATGTATAAGTAGACTTGTATGATGATTCCCCTAAGGTGTATTACCATCATGATAGGCTTCAATCTTAGGCAATTGTGAGTGTGGGGGTCAATTTATGGTTCATGTTATTGTTCATGATTATGTTTTATATTGGAAATTATTAATATTGATATTTAGAATTTATTTGATTAATATATATCAGGTCTAAATTCACCAAATTTTAGGGTAGACTCTGCCAAATTTTTAGCAAAATTTTCAAATAAAGATAGGGAAAATTAAGGGTGAAATGCATAGGCCCTAAGGTGGGGCATGACAAGAAAGAAGAAAATTTGGGGAAATTGTACCAAAGAAAATTTTGTTGTGATTGGTGGGAAGAAATTCACGAGTGAGTGATCTCCTTTATTAATTAGTATTTTTACCATGTAATTTTTTTTGAATTATGACTTGTGGAAGATGTTCGGTAAAGAACTAGGGTTTTACTAGATTGGAAATGGGAGAAAGGAAGTGCGAGACATGTTTGGGTGTTATAATCATTAATTGGGATGTGAACCATGTTAAAACCTGATTCTATGTACTTTGAGGAAGAATCCATATACTACCTATGGCTAGAAAGGAGAAATCTAAAAGATGCTTATGGGCTACTCGATCAAATGATACTAAGAAGAGAGTGGTACAATTAGATGTTGCTATGATGCCTTGAATTACTCCTTAATCAGGTTTTAAACTTAGTAGTCAGATAAACCCTAGAAGGACTAGTTTATGAACTTAAGCTAGAGACTGATCTATTGATCATCCATAGACTTTACTAGCATGAAAATGCTAATGGGACATGTTGGTATGAATAGGATTTGTATGCTATTGAATTGGACTTGGAATCCCAAAGTTTGAGTCTAAAGAGGGTGTGGTTATTCGTATAAAGGTAAGCAAGTTCATTTATCCATGTTGTCCTTATATATCTATGTTGGAGTTTATGAATATGCATTTCGGGCACTAAATTTTGATTTTTGTTAAGGTTGCCATATTACGCTTTGTCATGCTTGACATGTGGATTTTAAAGCATCAAATTTGAGAATAAGGAACATAGGGTTCACATGTAATTATTAAGACACTATTAAATGCAAGTGCATGTGTATAGTAGCAAGAAAATCATGGTTTGGCATGATCATGCATAACATATTATCAAGAATTATGAGTATAGGTTTGCCTAAAAGCATATGAATATCATGTATAATTGACATGTAGGAATTGATGGCAATTGTGGACTATAAATGAAGTAAATTAAAGCTTAAAAGGATGGTTTAACATGTCAGTTAATGGAGTAAAGGATGGAACAAATAGGGAAAACCAAGCAAGGGAGAGAAAGCAGGGCATACAACAAGCAGTAGGTTGGGCACCGCAGCACCGATGTGTGAAGTGGCTAGGTGGTGCCGGCGGGGTGTTGGGTGCCGAAATAGTAAATGCATGGAAATTTTTTTTGTATTTAAATGATGGAATTGTTTGAGGCTTTTGATGAGGCTTTTCTTAGAGTATTTAGAGTAATTCATGGAGGTTGAGGTAAGAACATGAAATATGCAAATGTTAGAATGGTAGGTAACTATTTTGGTCTTCATGAGGTGTGACTATTCCGCGATGGCATGGTTATAAGTGGATAAACCTGGTTGGTGTGGTGGCCTATATGGCCAAATGTTGATATGCTTGGTTGGCGTGGTGGCCTGTATGGCCGGATATTGATACTCCTTGTTCGCATGATGGCCTATATGTCTGGATATTGATATGGGTTGGCGCGATGGCCTATATGGTTGGATATTGATACGACCATTTCGCATGGTGGCCCATATGGCCAGATATAGATACACCTCGTTGGCGAGGAGGCCTGGATAGCCTGGTTTGTATGACTCACTTGATTACCTCACTATGTGTGGATGGAGAACCTTTGATCCCTATGGGGCAAAGATGGCAGGGTGCCATGGATAGTAGTAAGAGATTATCATGGGCCTAGCAGGCTTTATAGCCGGGGATATAAGAAGGGACTAGTACACACTAAAGAGTGGAAAGGGTGGAGTCTATATTATTAATAGCCCCTCAGAAATTAATTAGGATGATGCTAGAGGATGATGAGATATTAATATGAATAATGGATAGTGATATGGTGACAGTTATGTGTATGAGTATGGACTAAGTGTAGACTGAGTAGGAGAGTATACGTTAGCATAAATAATAAAAGTGGATGTATCATAGTTATTGAACATCATTGCATTGTCATGAGGCATAGTATATCCGTGGATTACATATGTTTATGACATGGTTATGGTTTTTAATACATAATTGGTTCATTTTAGTTCAATCGCTTACCTGCTTGCTAAGTTGCCCAGACTCACCCTGGTTTATTATGGTTTTTAGTTCTAAAGATGGAGCTCAATGTAGGGTTGGAGCTCAGCAACAAGATAGGTTATGAATCTTAACCATTAAGAGTTCATAATTATGAAAGTTCTTCTTTTTGTAATTTTTGATGTTTACATAAATTACAAATTTTTAAATTTTAGGCAAGTTCTGTATGTTAATTTGTATGAATATATACTATTGGCATGTTATTATAATAGGATCAGTATGGAATTTCTTTAACTACCCCCATCATAATGCGACCACCAATCCTGGGGAAGCTGTGGGTGTGTGTTGTTTCGTTGATGACGATTGTGGAATGTATGATCATACATGATGATGGGTTGTACAGGTCAGAGAGGGTCGGTTCAGGGGAGACTCTACCTAAGATTCCTCATGATACTAACCTAAGGTAATGCCTGGGAAGTGGGGCGTTACAATAGTATGATTGAATTATGTGATGAACGCAAAATCGTAAGACATCGGTGTGTTTAGTTAAATTGTTCTGACATTATGTTACATGACATTGCATGGTGTGTCATTTCAAATTGTGAATTGTAATGGGCTAATTTATGAGTTATAGTGAGCACGCTTAGGGCGTGGTTTATGAGATACGAGAATGTTTTGATGTGATATATGAGGATATTTGAGGGTTGAATGTTAAGAAAGCAAAAGTATGAAAGTGGTGAAGGAATTGGGATTGGTTGAAAGAAAACCAAAGTGAAGAAAGCAAAAAAAGCAAAAAATGGGGCAACCGTTTAGGCATCGCGGCGCTAGATTTTTTATGCCTGACTAGCGGACAAAGAAATGGGTGCCATAGCACCAATGCGGTAATAGTGTATGCATTTTTGTGTTGTTTTTGGTGGTTTTCTTTGGGGGGACTTTTTGTGGCATTTATTAGAGGCTTTAAAAAGGAGAAAAGAGGGCATGGTAAATGGTAATTGTATGGGGATGTGATATGATAATGATAATGATAGTGCCTATGGTAGCACATACATGAGATACACATGATAGTGCCTAGATAGCACGGACTTGATATAGCTTTGATAGTACCTTGATTGATGGGACATATCAAAGAAAATATGAACATGATAAGCACGAATGGTCCAAACATAATATGATATGCCCAAATGGCCGAATACAATATCATATGGTCATTCCTAGATGGCATAGACATAAGGTGATATGGCTGTGCCTAGGCGGCTCAAACATGATATGACATGACAATGCCTAGGTGACACAGGTCACTCAAACATAATATGACATGACATTTCCTAGGTGGCATAGGTGGCTTAGACATAATATGACATGATAGTGCCTAGGTGACACAGGCGACTTAGACATAATATGACATGATAGTGCCTAGGTGGCATAGGTGGCACAAATATGATATGAATATAAATATGCCTTGGCTCAATGGCATAGATATGCATGGACATGATATGACACCCATGAGGTGCGGATATGCCTTGGTGGCATGAATGCTTCAACAACATGAATGCCTTAATGGCATGAATATGTACATGATACATGTGAAATACATGGCATGTAACATTGGGAAGTGTGGCCTTGTAACTACTATATCTGATTCCCTCAGTAGATATAAATGGTGAACCTAAAATCCCTATGTTGCGATGAAGGTAGGGTATCATAGAAAGTAATGATATTATTGTCATGGATTCGGCAACTAGCGTTACAGGGATAAACCAATCACACATTGAAGAGGGGAAAGGGTGGTATTTACATTTGACACGTTATGAAATAAAATGAATATGTATGGATGATGAGGGTTATTATAGTCATGGTATGAGAATGATAAATGTGTGTAAATGAAAATGAGCCTTGACGATAAGGCTGAGACATAGTGATGTTGAATATGTATGACAGAGAATACCAGGATGAAAAGGCTAGTCTTGGTAATAATGAAATAAAGATATATGTGAATGAATGAGTATTTATTATGGGGAGGGCCATGTACATCCCGGGTGTAGAGATGGGAGGCTATATATGAGCCTGGATTATAAGAACATGAGCATATGAACATTGTTCCATTGCCATGAATTTCTGCATATCATGGAGTTGCATATGTCTTAGATTGATTATAATGGTCTAATGATTTATTTTCTATTTTTTTCACTTTACCTACTTACTAGGTTTGCTCAGACTCACCCTATTTTATTCATGGTTTTTAGTTGACAGGTCAGAAAACGGAACCCAACATGGGGTTGGAGGTTATGATTAGGATAGACTGTGACCATCGTGATGAATGGTGATGTTAAAATCCCAAATTTTTTATATGTTGTAAACTTATTGTAAATTTGAGGAAATCAAACTTGATGTATATTAAGTCATGTGTGAGCTAACTATAGTGGCATTTCATCAAAATGGGATATATGTGTATATTAATATTATCTATTACCATCAGAATACGACTAGAGATTCTGGGCCATGTGTGGGTGTGTTATGTAGTGTATGAATTTTTTGTAAATGCATGAGAATATATAAATGTTACAAAATAGGCAAGGAATTGGGAAACTCTATATAAGATTCTCCTTAATTTGCAATGAAGTAGCACCCTAAGAGTGGGGTGTTACATGATTATATGGCAAAATTGCATATAGTCAAGTATAACCTTTAAGGAATTAGGTATACTTGGACTAATATAACAAAATGAGTTTAAGCATAGTGAGTCATTTTTTAAGGGTAGTAGCTACTTTGTATCTCTAACAGGTACATAACCCTGAGCTCCCAAGTGTAAGTACACTTGCTGGTTTTACAACTTGTTTACCTATATGAATAATTTTGAATTGGAGAATACTAAGGTTTTCGTATCTTAGTAAAGAGGATTTAAAAGCCTATCATTGTGAGTGGGATATGTTGGCATAAAAACAGTCGCTCATAATGGGTGTGGTGGACATGAGTGTGTGCAAATGTGGGAACTTGCTTGTGAACCACACAGTGTAACACCCAAAGTGTTGAAAATGAGGAAAAGTTTTGTCAAAATATGTATTTGGGCATTGTGAGATGATTTGAGGGACAAATCTATGAGTTGTATTTGAATTTTATAAAAATTAAGTGAACTTGTGAGAAAAATTGCAATGAGCTAAATTTTTGGTCTAAGGATGATATATTGGTATGACTGGTGGTGCTGTCGTGGGCACCCAAATTTAGAACCTTGCTCCAATCTAATTTTCTGTAGTAGTGTGAGTAAG
>JAYJMB010027167.1:0-84654 GCA_036873735.1 Pouteria campechiana
TATAGATGTGAGATGTGTTGTATTGTTATGGACGTGAGTATGCCATTTTGCTTGACTTTTTACCATTGTTTTCTTTCTTACCTATTTACAGAGTTTGCCCAGACTCACACTATT
This sequence comes from Pouteria campechiana, assembly GCA_036873735.1. NCBI lineage: Eukaryota > Viridiplantae > Streptophyta > Magnoliopsida > Ericales > Sapotaceae > Pouteria > Pouteria campechiana. The sequence continues at coordinate 115 of JAYJMB010027167.1, forward strand.
TTCCTCTGTAGTTTTTAGTTTATAGGGCAGAAAGAGAAGCCCAACCAGGGGTTGGTGCTCATGGCGGGGTCTAGACAGGTTGCCTCACATTCACTGATGTCTTGACGAGTCCTAGGGATCTCATTTTGACTATTTTATAACTATCATCTATTCTAAAAGATCCAAACTATGAACTTAATGTATTGGACTATGTGGGAATGTTGTACTTGACATGTCGTAATTATAGGATTATGTTTCATGCTTTGAGGAACATTGTGTCCTAGGTGTACTTGTGAATGGATTCCATTACAGGTTTAGTGAAGTATTATGCCATTACATTTAGATTGTTTTCATTGATTCTAGGATTGTATGTATGAGTATTGTGGAATAGGTGCAAACCCTCATATTACAGAAGAGACTTTGCTAGATTTCCAGTAGAACTCTTCTCTGGCAATTATAGTATTTTGGGTCACTACATAGTAGTTCCTCCAACTAATGTTTTGCTATGGTTTTGTGCCATTGGTTATTTGGTCCCGAGGTCTCCTAGTATCCAAATTTTGCCTGCGTTCATGCTCTTGAGGCATAGCTTCTATCATTCTATTCCATTTGTTGACATACTTCTCCAACTTGGCATGATGTTATCAAATTAATTTTTCAATGTCTTCTCTTAGATGATGGCATTTTTATGTATCATGGTCCCTATCTTTGTGATAAAGATACTATTTATACATATTCCTTTGTCCAGGCTTCCCCTTGATCTTTTTAGGAGCTGGAAGAAAATTCACATCATTTATTTTCATGAAGATCTATTCCATGGACTTATTTAGGGAAATAAAGTCTATTTTTTGTCCTGTTGTTATCCTATTACCTCTTATCCTTCTCATATAGGTTGGAATCTTCACAGTGACCCCGAGAGGAAACATATTATTTTTTGCTAATCTCCAGTCTTTTTCAACTATGATGTATTTACCTTCCCTATTGATAAACTCAATAAAATCTTGGATTGGGGAAGTTATCAAAGATGTGTGAAGCTCCCTAAGAAAAATACTTGCCTTGTTACTCTAATTATGAGTCCAAGATAAGATCTGAGATCTCCATGATGACATTGGAGAAGTGGTGCTCATAATCTCACGATTTTTCATTCAACTGCTATTTGATGGTGAATAGGTAATGTGTGTCTTTTAGTGAGATCATGGTTCCAGCAAAGTAGGAGTTAAAAATGCATATTAACTCTTCGCAGTCGTGAACTAATTTAGGGAGTAATCTTTGAAATTATATGGAAACCTTCTTTACTAGGGTGGACAAGAAAACCATGCACTTTACTCTCCATCCTATACTTATTAGGTCCATGATCATGTTGAAGTATTGAACATGATCTCTTGAATCCATCATTCTATCATATGGGTTGAAGTTTGGTATCATGAATTTGAATGAAATTCGAATTGATTTGATATTGTTGATAAAAGAAGAATTCAAACATGTGCCATCTTCATGCTTGGTTTACACTTTCACCAACTTAGCGATCCTCTGTTCGAGAGCAACATCGTCATGGTGGCGACCAACCTCTTGTGGGACCAACTTTTTGCCTCTTTCTTATCCTAGCCATTGGAATGAGATTTTTAGAAGTGATCCCATTGTGAGCCCTCTCCTCCTTAGTGGTAGTGGTGGTGGTTAATTGCCTTTGGAGAAAGTCCCTTGTTACAATTGGTCCCTTACAGTAACTCAAGAAGGGGGTAAATTGAATTTTTAAAGATTTTGGCCAAATTAAAGATAATGATGCTGAAATAAAATGGAGAAAGTCTCATAGCACTTTTGAACATAGATTTTTATAGTGGTTCGACCCAAACAGAGTTTTTATTCTACTTCTCTAAGTCAGTCTTTCCTACTATACTCAAGTTCCACTAATACTTGATCATATTGATCAAAGTACACATTAGTTCTTCGATCTCACTAACTCTTACAAACCTAGCAAGTCTTCCCTACTTGCTATAATAAACACTATATTTCTGCAAGAAAGGGCTTGCAGAACTATAAACCAGTAATAAATTGTACAAAGTAATTGCCTCTTACTTAGTCAAGTTGTACAGAGTTTAAAATAGAATAATAAATGATATAAAACTTTAAGAATAGTGATTTAAAACTCCTTTAATGACATTGAAGATTAAGCTTTGAATGTAGTATCAGAGTTCTATTGGGTCTTAACTCTGCTATGCTATGCAGGGTGTATGGAAAAGTTAGAATCCTATAGGTATGGGCAAAATAGATGGGTTGTGCAAGTGCAAAAACTGAAATGCAGTGGAAGCACACAAGCACACAATAATAAAAATATAAGGATTATAGTGGTTTGGGTCCCCTTGGCACCTACTCCACGCTCCAAGGTTTTCCCAACCTTGGGTTCCACTATAACCTATGGAAATAACCTCCTTTAATTTTATGAGTTGACTAAGAACTCTACACTCTGGTTTTCATGAGCTCACTAGGAACTCTACAATATTGGCTTTCCTTAAGCTCACCAACAACTCACATACAAACTAGTTTCTAGAGCTTACTAGTAACTCCCCGTTCAGATACAAACATGTACACATTAGCTATCTCTAATCAGGCCTAAGTGTACACAGATTAAATCTCTAATATAAATGATAAATAATAAGCTCATAGTGCTTTCGTTCTCCTTTGAAATCATGAAGATGTAACTTTGAAGTCCTTTGTTTATTGAAGCTTGTTTGGAGCATCTAGACTTTTTGGATTCTTGAGTTTTTATGTTAGATACATGTTTGATCCACTCAAGAGTCTCCTACTTCTTTATAGCAACTCTTATTTATAAGTTTTAAAATCATTCTAGCTGTTGCAACCATTTTTGGGATGTTTTAGACCGTTTAAGCTTGCATTTAAAACACTCTACGCAAACTTCCTCTTTAAGCACACTTTAGAGCCTCTGAAGGTTGGGTTCTCGTGGGTGCTCATAACTTCAGAACCTTTGAAGGTCTGACGTCCCCAACCATCTTCAATGGCTACATTTTTAGAACCTCTGAAGCTCCCTTTCAGAATGTCTGAAGTTCCTTTGAATGTTGTCATCCCCAATGACTATATTTTGACCTTTGAAGCTTCTCTTCTCAATCTAAAGTGACTCTTCATAACCTCTGAAGTTCTAAAACTTAACAACAACACTTTTAAAGCTTTCATTCAACATCTAAAGAAACTCTGAAGTTGCTTTGAAGGTTCTACTGAAGCTTTGAACACTTCTTCCTCTCTTCTAAACATCTGAAACAACTCTGAACATCCTCTAAAACTTCTTCTTCTCTTCTGAGTTCAGATTTCTTCCCTTCAAAGCCTCTAGATGCCATTTCTAAACTTCTAAAGCTTCCTCTAAAAAGTCCAGATGTTCCTCAGAATGTCTTAAGCTTCCTCTGAAACCATTGAGTGTTCCTTTGATCGTGCCTGCATCACATTTGACGCTTCTCTGAAACCAAAAATCTCAGCATTGTATCATTAGCTTAATTTAAGTCATTAAAAAAGTTTTGTTAATCATCAAAATCAAACACCCAAACTCAACAAGTTCAGTATTATTAGAGTTGAAAGCTTGGAAGAAAACTTAAAGTCTTTATAAATGCTCATTTTTGAATTACTCAACTAAATTTTCCAAATATTTGAAATCTCTTTTTATATTCATGGAAGATCATTTAACTGTTTATGATTATTTTTGGTAATTTTTTGACCATTTTAGATTAAGTTGTCTACACTCAAAATAATTTACCTTATAATTGTGCTTCAAACCCTTTGAAGGTTGGGTGCCTTGTTTGTTATCATTGCCGCATTAAATTTTGGAGCTTCTAAAGCTCTCTTTAAGACCTTTTGAACTTGGGCTTTGTTTGAACTTTGCTCTAGCAATGCACTTCAAACCATCTGAAGTTAGTATCTCAAGCTCAGAAGTTCCTTCAAGCGACTGACATTTCCAATGACTGTATTTTCCCTTCTGAAGCCTATGTATATCATCTAAAGCATCCTCTAAAAGGCTTCCTTGCTTTTGAACCAAGTTGTAACTGATCCTTTTGACCTTCGAAGCATAGAAATCTTCCTTTGGACGTACTCTGAAGCTTTCATACTTAACTTTTAGACCTTCAGATAGCTTCAACATGTTTTGAACTTGTTTCACTTAACTTCAGAAGTGTCTTAGAACATTTGAAATCCTCTAAATCTTGGGTCTATCATCTGAAGCAACTTCTGAAGGACTTCCTTGCTTCTAAGCTAAGTTTTAATTATTCTTTTTGATCTCTAAAGCATAGAGTTCTCCCTCTGAAGTTGTTCTAAAGTTTTTGGACATGACTTTGGTGCTTTCAGACTTGACTTTCAGAGCTTCTAACCGCTTCTATATCTTCTAAATTTGTTTTTCTTGATTTCAGAAGTATTATAATCCCTCTGAAATCTCTTTTTAAGTTCAAAACTAATATTCTTTGAGCATTTACTAGTTTTTCTTCCTCTTAACACTTAAGTGTGATGGGTTTCAACTAGATGTGATCTTGTTTACTCTGAAGTTACTTACTAGGTGTAATTTACTTAAATTATTCAAAGTCACTTCCTAGGTGTAATTTACTTAAATTATTCACTTATTTCTATATCACTTGGGATATAACTTATTAGTACCTTAACTTTTCATTCATATAGTTTCTCATCATCAAAACTTAGCTACTAATCTACATTCAGCGTCAAAATCAAGCTAATTAAAAAGGGTTAGACTCAACATTCTCCCCCTTTTTACGATGATAAAATATTTGAGTGATATATCTTTCAAAAATAAAATTTTGGAAACTAAAAGGAAATGTGCTTCTGAAACAGATAGCTCCCCTTAAATGAGTGCTAATAGCTCCCCATGAATAAGTGCATTTGTTTAATAATAAGTGAATGAAATGCTATTATGCAATTATTTAATTCTAAGTTCATGTAATACTATTATTGCTATTATTTCTCCCCCTTTTGTCATAATTAAAAAGAGCACAAAGGAAAGAGAGGTAAATCAAATGAAAAGAATATGAATTGTATTTTATTGACTATAAGAAATTTACAAAGAATTGTGTAATATAAAACAATGATCTATGTAAAAGAGAAAGCAAAACAATTATCAGTAGGTTATTATTTCTTGGGTTTAGCCCTCTTAGTATAGGTGAGTGGGAAATGTGTAGGGTTGGCTATTGGTTGAGTAGCATAAGTAGGAGGTTGGGAGGTAGGTTGGGGTCTGGCTTTGTGGGTCCTCGGTTTCTTAGAGATAAGAATTTTGTAAGAAGGCTAAGAAGGTGGGCTAGGTAGGTTAGAGGATGATGAGATAGGGATGGCTATGGGAGGTTCTTTCTTTAGAAATGATCCAGATACTATCATAGGAATGATTTGAATTCTGGCCACATATGTAGGATCTTGAAGTTGTGGGAATGGAAGTGGCATGGCTTCCAATTCAGCTTGGTAATTGGTAGTGCATTTGCCTTGGAATTCATCATAGGTCATGGTAATTGGTTCTAAACTTGGAGGGAGAGACTTAGTGGACAGTTTTGAAGGAAGTTTGGGTTTTGGTTTAGTTAGAGCTTTTGGGTTTACGTGTGGCTTTTGGTTTGGTTTTTGGTGGAGGCTGAAGTTAGGAGATAGGTTCCTAGTCTACCTCTAGTTCAAGGAACTTATTTTGAACCCAGATGGAGTGGGAAAGGTAAGAATTGAGAATTTCAAGGAAGGGAGGAGGAAGGTTGTTAGAAATGGCTTGAAGGTTAGCCTGATGGAAGAAAGTAAATTCTTCCTCAATAATGTGGATGAAATGGTGAGGTTCTAAGGGTGACGGAAGGCTAGTTCTAGGAGGAATGGATGGAGGGAGTAATTGAAGTATGTGTTGGGAATATTCATCGAGAAATGTTTCTAGATGAGGAAGTGGCTAAGGAGAATAGTTGCTGGAAGTAAGAGAAGGATTAGGTAGAAGTTGGATTCTAGATAGAAATTGAGGGTTAGATAACTATGGAAAGGGCAGATCTTATGGAGAAATTGTGAGGTTGTGGGAAAGGAAGAGGTCAAAGATGGCAATGTTAATCTCAGATTTGGCTTTTGATGGGATGATAGATTTTGATAAGAAGATGAGGGTTATCTTCTTTTTCCTTTGGAGGAGGAGGAGGAGGTGTGGTAGGAGGAGTTGGGATGGATTTGGTTGGGATATCTTGTGAATCCCAAGAGTTAGACTAGTCTAGGTATTGTTCCGGATCAACAAGAATGAAATAGTGTCTAAGGAGAGGTCTATATGAAATTATGGCAAGGGTTTGGTTTGTCTATTGAGTTTGGGGTTGGAAGGTGGGTGGTAAGTAGGAAGATGAGGTGGCCTTAGAGATTTGGCTCTCCAAGTTGATGACATCTATGGGAGGATTTGAGGGTTGGTTGGTTTGGGAAGGAGAGTGGTGTGTGATTGGGAAGGTAAGTGTGTGGAAGAGGGATGAGTTAATCTAGGAGAAGATGGGGTTTTGTGATGATGGAAGGAGAAATATTGGGTTGAGGAATGGGTTAGTTGAGGTTGGGATTTTATATACTCAACCAGGTAGATCAATGCATCCAGTTTGTGATGCACTGATTCTGCAATTTTGTCTACCCTAAAGTGGAGGGCTGATACACTAGCTGATATAATAGTTCCTAAGTTTTCTAATCTAGTGTACATAGGCTCTAGTTGGCTTTGGAGGAGGTTTTGGACTTGTTGTAGGTTGAGGGAGGCTAAATGGGTTGAGGTAGGTTGTTTGGATTTGGAGGAAATGGGGTGAGTTGAGGGTTATGCTTAAGATGGTGAAGTTGTTGCTGTCTCTTCTTCTCTTCCTTCTTCTTCTTCTTCTCATTCTTCTTCTGCTCTTATTCTCTTAGTCTTTCTTGGCTTTTCAGAGATCAAACCTTTTGCAATTTTCTTGAAGCCTATCTTCTTTATTATCAGTTGGCTGATTAAATCAGATGGTTTGGGTGGTTCTCCATCTTCTTTAGATACATCCACTCCAACTTCTCTTAGAACTTTTGAAAGCATCATCCCATATGGCAGTGGGAATCTTTGATTTGCCTTTACCATGTAGAGATGGTCTGAAATGGTTTGGGCTAAATCTATTTTCCTCTAATTCTTTAGTGCCCATAGGATTTTGGCATATCTTTTTGAAATTTGATTTGAGCCACCTATCTTTGGGTGAATGTTGTTGATAATTAAGATATGAGATAGCTTCATATTCAAGTTGAGGTGGCTGGCATGTGAGTAGTTTTCCTTCTCCCCTATCTCAATTCCTGTTAGTTCTAAAAACAAAGCTGCTCTAGAATTGGGCCAATTACTTTCATCCTTTTCTAATTCAGGTAGATTGAACAACTCTCTTATATTTTTCCAAAGACAGGTCTACTTCTACCTTGCCTATCCATGACCCCTTAGTGCTAGCATCATAGCTATTGATTACTGCTCACACTAGCCTGGTATAATAGAAATCTTCATAACTTAGGAACAACTCCCATCCTTGGTACTTTAACAACTGAGTTACTTCAAGATTTAGTCCATCAACTCCAAATAGATTGAAATCCAATACTATTCCTCTAACTTTTCTCTTATTTTCAAAATATTTCTGAAATTTCTTGAAAGAGGATATCTTATAATTGAAGATTACCTTAAGAGTATCTTTGAGTTTTCTCAGTTTCCCTCTCTTAGTTGGAGTCTCTTCCTCTGTGATTTTCCTTCTTCTTCTTCTTCTGGACTCTGTTAATGCTAAGCCTACTAATTTTTTTTCTCCCTTAATTCTCACCATTTGTAGTAGTTTGGCTTAGGGTTTTAGGAGAGCAAGTGTTTTGGAAGGATTTTTGGAAGAGTGAAAGGCGAAATGGGAATGGAATTGTGTTGATTCATAATTGCAAGGTGATTTAAAATAAGCGGGAATGCGAATCATTTTGTCTGAAATAGGGTTTCAGAGCTTAAAGATTAAAGTTTTAGATGCTTTGAAAAGGGTTTTATCTACTTAGAGAGTTGTTTCAGAATTTTGAGAGCTTTTGAAGTTATAACTTTAAATGTTCTAAAGGTGCTTTAGCTGGAGCTGAAAGGCTTTAAAGGTAGAAAGTTTTACTTTAGATTTTCTTAAATGGAGTTTAGTGAAGTTTTAGAACTTTTAATGGCGTATAATGTTTCTAGAATTTGATATTTTATGTAAAAGGACATGAAGCAACATTTGAAGCTCTTTAAGTGTTTCTAAAAGAACCTTTGAAATTAACTAATTTGCTAGAAAACTTATCAAAACATGGAGTATAATATTAAGATCATTTAAGTCATTGAAAACATAACTAAAAACATTTTCATATAGTCGTGGATTAGTTAGCCGCCTTACTTAGTGAAAGTATCTCCAACTCAACCAATACTGGGTCTTCTTCAATCTGCTTGGAAAGCTTTATTATATCTTGATAGTTACATGCATTCAAATGTAGATATAACATTGAGATCATATAATTGAGTACATTTTAAGATATTCATATGATAAATAGTTCATGCATATGGATCTAACATGCCTAACTCCCTTCTAATTTTGCAAAATCTATCCTCTGGGGGTGGCTTAGAAAAAATATTTGTCAATTGATCTATAGTTGGTACATATTTCAAGCAGATATTGTGATTTTGCACATGATCTCAAATAAAGTGATGCCTAACCTCTATATGTTTAGTTTTTGAATGCAAAATTGGATTCTTTGTTAGTTAATTGCACTAGTATTGTCACATCTAATGGGTGTGTCAAATATTTCAAACCATAGTCACCTAATTATTGTTTCATCCAGAGAATTTGTGCACAATAACTAGCTGCAAATACATATTCAGCTTTAGCAATTGATAATGCAACAGATGTCTGTTTCCTAGAGAACCATGAATGATCATGCTTCCAAGAAACTAACATGTTTCTGAGGTACTCTTTCTATCTATTCTATAGCCTACAAAGTCTGCATCTGAGTACCCTACTAATTAATTCAAAGTTTGAACCTTTTGGATACCAGAAACCAAGGCTTCTATATCTAAAAGGTATTTAAAGATTCTTTTAACAGCTATAAGATATGATTCTTTAGGATTTGGCCGAAATCTAGCACACATGCAAACACTAAACATGATATCAAGTCTACTAGCAATTAAATATAGTAGAGATTCTATCATGCTCCTAAAAAGTTTTTGGCAAATAGTTTTACCTTTTTCATTTTTGTCTATCTTGATTGATATACTCATTGGAGTCCCCAAAGGCTTTCCATCTTTCAATTTGAACTTCTTTAGGAGTTCTTTGATGTATTTAACTTGGTGGATGAATATCTCTTCTTTAATTACTTGATTTGCAATCCTAGAAAGAAGTTCAATTCTCTCATTAGGCTCATTTCAAATTCTCCCTACATGATTTTAAAAAACTCTTAATATAATTTGTCATTAGTAGCACCAAATACAAAATCATCAACATAGATCTATACAATTAAGATATCTTTAATGTCTTGCTTAATGAAGAGTGTGGTGTCTACTTTGCCCCTAGTGAATCATTTTTCGATTAAGAACTTAGCCTCTCATACCATGCTCTAGGAGCCTGTTTAAGACCATAGAAGGCTTTTTTGAGTTTGAAGACATGGTTTAGATCATGTGGATCTTCAAACCCAAAGGGTTGTTCCATATATACCTCTTCATTTATGAATTTATTTAAGAATACACTTTTGACATTCATCTAATACAACTTAAAATCCATAAAGGATGTAAAAACTAGTAGCATTTTAATGGCTTCTATTCTAGCAACCGGGGCATACGACTCTTCAGAGTCAATTATGTTAAGTCTAACCCCTTTACTAAGCTTAATTTTGATGATGAATATAATTAAATAACTAAGTTTTGATGATGAATAAACAAATGAGTAAGGAATTAAGATACTAACAGGTTACTTTCTAAGTGATGCAATGTTTATATATCAAAATAAATTAAGGAGAATAGCTACAAGCAATAAACAATATTAATTATAAGCTTATCACATTAAGCCTTCAAAGAAGATAATTTAAAAAGAATAAGTAAAAATCACTCATAAGCAATTTAGAAATATTTAGAAGTAATTCAGAGACAAATTAGAATCCCTTTAATGATAAAGCGTGAAGCTTAGAAGTTTAAAAGTATTTAGAACTACTTCAAAACCTCTTAAGAAATAAGTCAGAACCTTTTTTAGAAACAAAGTGCAATCCTAATAATTAACTCCAAAGCAGTCTCATACTTCAGAGGTAGTTCAAAAGCATTCCTTAGTCTTTAGAAACACGTCAAAAGTAAAATGCTCTACTTCAAAAAAAGCTTTTGTACTCAAAGTTCGTCAGAAGAACTTCAAAAATACTTCCAAGGCTTCCAGATGCTTCAGAAGTCAAATAATCATGGTATAGAATAAGTTCAAAAGAAATATCTCCATTCATAACCTTATTAGAAGTAATACAGAATGTCGACTTTACAATCATAAGTTCATTAGAAGAACTTCAGAAATGCTTCCAAGTCTCAGAGATGTCTTAGAAGATCAATAATAGTGACACAAAATAAGCTTAGAAGAAGTTTCTAAATTCAGAACATTATCAGAAGATTTTTAGAAGTAATACAGAAGGTCGTAAGAGGTAACTTTAAAAAGCCAAGAATTAAGAAGAGTATCAGAGGCTGAATTTAACCTTCAAAATATCTTCAAAAGCCAAAAATGACCATTGACTATGTTTGAAACCTAAACTTAATTCAAAAATTCTGAAGAGGTGTTTTAGAAACTCTAATAGAAGGTAGATCTAATGGTAACTAACAATAAGATAATGTTAGAATTTCTAAAGATTTATCTCAAAAGTTCTGAAGCCAGACAACATGTAAAAAGTATTACCAAATCTACCAAATGATTCAAAAAATTTTAAAAAGTTGCAACGACTATAATCTCCTTCATAGCTTATAAAAGGATAATTAAAGCAACATACAAAATAATAGAAAGATAGAAAAAATAGAGAAATTTCTAACTCAAGCATTTACAAGAGCATTCAACATCTTCTTCAACTCCAACTACTTCAACATTGCCAAAGCATTCAAAGTTAGATTACCTTCACTTTCAAGGAGTTTGATACATACATCCCTGTTGCTTACTTTGTTTAATCATTTAAGCTTTTAATTTCTATACAAATATGCCTAAGTAAGAGGTTCTAATCTATACATTTCTTTTAATAGCTGTTAAAGTAAGCAGGGTGCTTGTTGTTTATTTATTAAGAAAAGTAAGTGGAAAGACTTGCTGAAACTGTACTAGTTAGTTGGTGAACTTTGAAAACCAACAGGTTAGTTAGTGAACTCTAAAAACTAGCAAGTGAGTTGGTGAGCTTGAAAAACCAGTGTATTTGATCAGGTTGATCGAAGTGTTAGTGGAACCTGAGATCAGTAGAAGAGATTGATTCAGAGAACTGGAGTAGGAACCCAGGAAGGGCCAAACCACTAAAAAGTCTTGTACACTTGTATTATGAAATTTACTTCCTCTTATTTTAAGCACACTTTTCAAGTTATTGGCTAAAATTTTTGAAAGCTTAATTCATAACCCCACCCCCCCCCCCCCCCGCTTGAGCTACCATTTAACAAGGGATCAACAAGTGGAATCAGAATAGGCTTCACTAATTAATTTTAAATTACTGGTATATCAACTTGTGAAGAGATCCAAATGGCCAGTATGGTCCATAACACATCTACTGAGGAACAATCCACTTCTAGACCTCCACTTTTTGATAGAACCAATTATAGGTATTGAAAGATGAGGAGGTAAAATTTTCTAATTGCCACAAATTATCAATTGTGGCTTATTGTAAAGAATGGAAGAATGTTACTAGTACTGAAGATAAATATACCCCAGAAGATATTTAAGTAGTCGAAAATGATGCAAAGATAAATAATTGTCTCTACTATGCACTATCTTCTTCTGAATTTGAAAAGATTTTTTCCTGTATTTTAGCTAAGCAAATTTGGGACAAACTTCACGCAGCACAAGAAGGTACAAATCATGTGAAAGAAACTAAAATAAATCTTTTAGTACAGGAATATAAAGCCTTCTCCATGAAGGAGTTAGAAACCATTTCTGAAATATTTGGAAAGATTTTAGAAAATCATCAATGGACTAAAGAACTTGGAGAGAAGTATGAAGAACCCAAGTTAGTAAAGAGGATCTTAAGATCTCTACCTAGATATTGGATACCTAAAGTAACTATTATCTAGGAAACAACAAATTTGGATAAAATGATAGTGGAAGAACTCATAGGATCACTCATGACCCATGAAGTCTTAATAAAGTAAAAGGTACCAGAGGAATTCAAAGGCAAGAAGATAGTTACTTTACAAGCTGATTTAGAAAATGAAAATTTTCCATATGAACCTTCAACCAGTGAAGATGATAAGGACATGACAATGATAACCAGATGATTTAGGAATACGATTAAGAAGAAAAGATTTGAAAACAAGTCCAAAAGACAACAAAGGATAAGAAAAAGGAGGTTCCAATTTGTTACAATTATAACAAGCCTAGGCATATGAAGTTTGACTACACATAATAGATAAAAAGCAAGGAGACAAGAAGAAAAGGTATGATTCTTACTTTGACAAAAAAATATCTCTAACAACAGGAAATTTGAAAAGAAGAAGAAAGTTATAGTTGCATGAGAAATGCTGGAGAACATAATGCAAGAAAGCTCAAGCAAAATAGAAGAAGAAAATTAAGCATAATTCAGTTCTCTCGGCTTTAAAGAAAGAAATCAGGAAGAACATCATATAGAAATAAGCTTAATGGTCATGCATAAAGATGAGGTAAATTCAAAACCTAAAACTCAATGGTTATGCTTAAGTTAATCTAGCACATAAAGTTAAATGTCATTCATAATAATGCTAATTCAAATAACTCAATGATTGATTAAAGCAGAATGCTTATCCTATTTATTCATAAAGACTACTTTGCATTGCTTACTACATACTTTTATGGCTAAAATGACTCTTTGCACTGATAAATTGGCAATGCATATTCATATTTATTTGAGCTTATTAATAAAAAGAAAGTGCAAGAATTTCTTAAGTGTGTGTGGAAAAACTTGAAATGAGTATAGAAGAAGAATGAGAACAATGAAAAATCAAAAATTTCTTCTCGGCTCACAAATCCAAACAAACGGGCCAACAAGTTTAAGTTTCAAATGCAATAAAAGGATTGGACAAATCAAGATTCTACCCTAGACAATATCAAACTTCAGATGCAGCATCAAGAACTTCAAATAGCAGAAGTTGAATGAATAGTTCAGACTGACAGCAACACTTATGAGCTCAAATGAGAAAGTTAAGAAAGAAAGTGCCAAAAGAGATAAGTTGTCTAACTTGACCATACATTTTATTGCTACATGCTCTAGATGCCTCTGAATGAACTACTTTGGATTAATATGAGTTAATTACTTTAAGCTAAATCATTTTGAAAAATCTTAATAAACTTTAAATGATCAAACTCTAACATCATTACAATCCTAAGTCATTCTCAAGCCTGCTTGGGAAACTTTACAGTTTAAGGTCTCGAATAGGAATTTCATTCCTAGTGATTCCTTCTATAATAATATTTAAACGCTTGATCTCTTAAAAAGAATCAGAATTGATATAAAGATAAAAATAATAATCATAATACTCAACATGAAAAGGAAAGTAGAACAAAATTCTTAAGAGAACAATTAAAATCCAATTAATTCAGTATAATAAGAAAAAGAAAATTAAAAACATCTACTTCTTTAAAACCTCTTTAACTACCGCTAGCTCCTCAATCCTCTACTGAGCTTCAAATAATTCCTTCTCCAAAGTAACAGCTTGACCCATAACATCCTCATAAGCTATACAACGGCCAGTCAAAAGAAGATCTAAACAAACATTTGCCTTCTTGGCATTTCTTAATTCTTTCTTCAAATGCTTCACTTCTTTTTTTAAAAAAGCAAATCTGGTTATTTTCCTTAACCCTAACTTGCTCCATCTATGACTACCTCTCAACTTTGTATATCATCTTTTCAACTAGATATCATCTAATATAGACAAAGTAGAGAATACATAGGGTCACAACCAGTTCCCAAGAAACAATACGTATGACTCAAATCTCAATAACCGTCTTCTTGGTAGAAACAATAGGAGAGACACATTGGCAGCACAAACATGAAATAAATTCTTGTACATTAGAGATACAAGTAGGACTCAATAGGATCATGCATTTTCACCATAATACTTATCATTTCTTGCATTAAAATATCATATTGGAGTTCTCTATATAAATTATGATTTTGATGAATAACTATGTTGTTTGCATCCTTCTAATCGCATATAATGTTTTAATTAGTATAAGAATGCACTGATGAAACATAAAACATAATTCAACATCATGAGCTTAAAACTTCATAAAGGATAAGGAGATTGGAAACCATTTAGAATAGAACTTAATTCTTAGAAAATAAATACAAATATAAACAGTCATAATATTACATCTGAAAGTTTTAATCATTAAGAGTAACAAAAGGAAATAAAACTGCTTATTCAGCCAAAATATCAACAACTGTCTCCAATTCATCAATACTTTGATAAACTTTAGCCAACTCTATTTCCAAATTTTTGATACGAACCATGGCTTCCATATAAGCCATGGAGTTTCTTGTTAAGAGACATTCAAAATGAGCAGTATTACCCCTGGTGTAAAATAAATCTTCCTTTAATTGTTTGATTCTGTCATGAAGAAACTAAATTTTCTCTATAGTCTTAAAATTTACATTACCATCATTAGATTGAACTTACTTCAAAGAAGAGCTTGATGATGCCTTGACTTCTCTAATGTTTGTTGAAATGTCATCTTGTCTCTAATCTTTTCTATACATGACAAAGAATACAAAGCATCTCCCCACTTCCCAAGCAACCTATTGACTCTATCATTAAATTTCCTAAATATCTCTCTTGATAATAATGACAAATAACTATTGAAATAAAAGATAAGTAGATGCACATTAGAAATAAGGACCCAACATTAAACCCATCAAACTAGAATCATGCATTGTCATATCATTATGTATCTATTTACATTGTAAAATATGATGGATGAAATATGATGGTATCTTCTAAATGAGAATTATGATTTTGATTGATATATGCTTGAAAACTTCTTACTTATTTAATTTCAAATGTTTGAATGTTACCGTTGATATGAATATGCTCTTTATGTTAATAAAAATTGATCCCATGTGATGATTATGCTATGCTTTATACAAGATTAAAAGGAAGAATGGGAAAGTGAATGTAGAACCGTACTTAGGACTTAGCAAAATACTTTCAAGAAATTGACAATGGGTATGAAATGAAGGGGAGAGAGAATTGTATGATAATGTAGAAGACTTGTGAGAGATAAGGGGAGAAAAGCACTTAGCATAATAGGATCAGTGATATATTTGCTGGATCTTTTTTATTCTAATAAAAAGGGAGAGAGAAATGTGAGAGACTTGTGTATTTTTAATAAACAAAACAAAAATGTGAGAGACTTATGTATTTTAATAAACAAAACAAAAGGGGGAGAGTATTAAAAGGGTCAAACCCCATAGGATTATATAAGTCAATTATTCAGGGGGAGATTACAATTTTAATCACAAGTCTTCAAAGTTTTGTCATCATCAAAAAGGGGAAGATTTTCCGGATTATAATATATGATTTTGATGATAACAAAGCTTGTATTAAAGATAAAATAATATGAATGCTTAAACTATTAACAATACATACTATGACTTAATGTTTATTGATTGATATTTAATGATATGCTTGAAACATATACATGATCATAAAAGTTTAAATCATATTGACCTACAATCATCTTTAATATATCAATATTTCTAATATATTGAATCTTGATTATTATATATGCTGAATTATATGATTTGCACTAAGCTTTATTGAGATATCATATTATGTGCTTGAATGAAAAAATGAATGTTATCCTTTCTCGATAACATGTGCAAATTATAAGGATATATGTGTTTTTTTAAAATGATACATATTTGAAAACTAATAATGTAGCAAGTGAAAAAAAATTTGAAGTGCAAAACATTGATTAACTACATCAAACATTTGCTACATCTAGAGAAAGTAAATTGCTAAAAATATGAAGATAACAGAAAAAGAGGAAGAAGAAAGCAGAAGCTTCGAAGATGAACTACAAGGAGCTTGCTTTGTCTATAAAATCCAATGAGGAAACTCCACAGACAAATGCAATGACAGAAACAATTGAAGATGAAGCCATAATCAAAGAGCTTAAGCTGTAGACTATTTTGTATCCAAAGTTTATCTAAGATAAAGTAAGAAGAAGTAATTCCATCAAGCACTCAGACAAATATAGAAAGAAGTAAAACAAAGAAACAGTCGCCGGGACAACTATGCACAAAGGGAAGAGACTTTGTTTGACCAACAAAGCCAGATGAAAGGATTCGTCCAAGGAAAAGAAAATGTAAAGACGAAGTAGAAGCAACTTTGCTTGAGCAAAGATAGACACATCCAGAATGAAGTAAGGAAAAAGTTGCAAAGATGAACTCTATCAGTTGCTCGGATAAATGTAGAACAAGAAATTCAACTTCGTCTATGGCATCATCATCCATAACTTATTATGGACAATGTAAAAGACGAAGTGGAAGTGGCACAATAAGCACAGACGAAGCTGCATAAACAAAGTAGCCACTTAGACAAAGTGGACTCCAATGCACAAGCACATTCGTCTACAACTTACGATAGATAAATCTAAAGACGAAGTACAAAGTCTAATTCATCCATCACTTTCTAAAGATGAATATTGAGCAAAAGAAGAACACCTTACTTTGTCTGATCAAAGAAAACAAACTAACTTTGTCTATAAACCAGTTTGACTTCATCTATAATGCCAAAATTTGTCTATTAATTACTATAGACTAATCACATTCATGAAGGATCGACTAATAGACAAGGTTCATGGGAGAATTTGTTCGAGGTTTATGATAGATAAATACAGATAGAGAGCGGTAGTGATTTGTCTAAGGTTAATTGAATTATGTGACTTGCATTAAAATAGCATATTTGCTCAAATGCTTTTGGGGTACAGACTCTCAGTCACCACTTTCGGCAATAAGTGGTGCTGCAGGTTTTCTACTTGTGTCAAGTTAAAATGACAAAAGATATTTTAAAAATAGCTCATTTTCCTCTCTGTAAAAAAACAGGGTTACAGCAGCTCAAGTCAAATAAGAAGGCATGCACCCCAATGTTAGAATTCACAAGAGTCTTCTACATTCAAAGTTGCTCTCGTTCCTGCATCTATCCCAACCTTCTCCTCTATAATGGTCAAGTTTTTAAATATCTATTTAAGGAGATGAGTTGGATGATTCAAGAGGGTGAAGAAAGACATTTCAAATGAGCGTAATCTTATGCAAATTCTTCCACCCATAGCTAAGAGCTTAAACCATCATCTATCTTTTATGAGCTTTAATTTGTAAATCTTTATGTCCATTATCTTTACATTATAGGAAGATCTTTCTGTATTACATAAAGCTGTTAAAGGATCCCATCTTCCCCTATGCTTCATTGTAACACTTTGTAAAAGTTTATTAGTTTTCTGGCTGATCTAAAAATAAGAGAGTTGGTGGTGATCTCTAAAAAATCATTAAGTTTGCTAGTGATCTTCGAATCCAATGAGTTTCTTGGTGAGCTCATGGAAACTAAAAGAGTGTTGGGAGCACTATGTTTATGCCCCTTGGAGCTTGAATCTAGAAGAGTATTAGGAACACTTATTTACACCCTCTAGAGATGGAATCTAGAAAAGTACTGGGAGCATTATCTTTATGCCCTCTAAAGCCAAAATTTAGAAGAGTGTTGGGAACACTATTGTATTTCTATTATATGAGATATAGTGGAACCCAAGGCACAATGAGTGTATGCTCTTGGAAGAGTGGATGTAGGGACGGGGTTCTCGAACCACTATAAAAATCATGTTGTTTGTATGTATTTATTTATTAGCTCTATCCTTCATGCACATTATTGTTTTATTATTTATTTTACAATGCACCATACACAAGCACAAAAAAAAGGAAAATGGTTCAATAGGGGTTAAGCAATGAATTTTCATAAACCCAATTTACCTCTCCCTTCTTGGGTTAAGCCATACTATGGGACTCTACATAGAGAATATCTCATGATTTTGCAAGGGATAAAGTATATCCCATGGTTTTGAATACAGGTACTGTGTTTTGAGTGATATTATAATATTACATCATGAGTTGAAATGATGAGATTATGCATTCTCACGTATTTAAATTCAACAAACGAATTCAATCATATGTGTTCAATTATTTTGCTTTGATAGGGAATTGCATGGCATGGTTATAAGGGGCATGGATGAATCATATGATATGTGATTGAGTCATATTATGTGTGAGAATGTTTGGATGAATGGGTATTAAAAGAATAAAGACATGACTATGGCTAGGAAATTGAAACAATTGAAAAAGTGTCAAGTGGAGAAACAAAACACAGAACAAAGAGGGGCAACAACTTGGGCATCGCAGTGCCACTCCATTAATATGCCCATCTAGCAAGCAGCAATTTGGGCACTACAGTGCCAGTGCAGTTACATTGTACATGTATTTTGGTATAAATTTGTGTGATTTTATGTGGTTTCTTTGGAGAACTTGTTGTGGTATTCCTTGAGAGCTTTAAAAAGGAGAAGAAAGAGGGCATGGTAAATGGTGATTGTGTGGGGATATGATGTGGATATAATAGTGTCTAAGTGGCACAAACATGTTATGATTTTGATAGTGCTTGAATGGCATACACTTGATATGACTACGATAGTGCCTAGGTGGCACCAATGTGATATGAATATGATAGTCCTTGGGTGGCACCAATGTGATATAATTATGATAGCGCCTTGGTGGCACTAACATATATGGATATGATATGACACTCATAGGGTGTTGTCATGCCTGGGTGGCATGGTCATGTATGATATGACACCCATGGGGTGTAAACATACTTAGGCGGCATGTTGTAATTGTTAGCATGAGCTTTTGGTGGCATAAAAGTGATGTTATGCTTGTGAAATCCATGACTTATAAAATTGGGCAGGGATGCCATGATATATACAATTGGATAGTGATGCCTTTAGCAGTGATGCCATGATAGATACAATAGGGCAATGATGCCTTATGGGTAGTACCCTGTAACTCATAAGTACACTTGATTCCCTTATTAGATGTGGATGGTAAACCCATGATATCTATGTTGCAATGAGGGCAGGGTACTATAGAGGGCAATAATAAAGTTGTCTGGGACCTAGCAACATTTGTAGCTAGGGTTACAGGGATATACCAATTTGCACATTGAAGAGGGAAAAATGATGGTACTTTACATCTTCTTGATAATGGCAAGAATAATGATGAATGCATATGAATAAGGATGCCTTGATGACAAGGTTGATCCTAATAATGACATGATGAGGTTAAAAGCATATGAATAACGACGTCTTGATGCAGAGGCTAACCTTGACAATGAGATGATGAAAATGAATGTGCATGGATGCAAATGCCTGACGAGAAGGTGATATATATATATATATATATATATATATATGTGTGTGTGTGTGTGTGTGTGTGTGTGTGTGTGATAATGAGTCAATGAACAATGAAATTGCATATGAGCATGATTTGTGAAGGCATGAGTATCATGGGCATGTGGACATTGCATGTTACATAACTACATGAATATTAGATTGACAAAAATCTTCAAATGATTCCATTATTATTGTTTACCGCTTTACTTACTTACTAAGTTTGCCCAAACTCATCCTATTTTATTTATGATTTTTAGCTAATAGGTCAGGAGACAAGGCCCAACATGGGGTTGGAGCTCATGATGGGAAATAGGTTATGGTCCTCATGTGAGCTTGATAGTTTTAAATGTTACCATCCCGTTTTGTTAACAATCAGTGTAATGTATACAAGTGATAAATTCAATAGATTTAAACATTATATATATATGGCATGTATGAAATAATTACACTGGCAAGTCATAATAGTGGAATATATATATATATATTATTGTCATCACAATGCAACTTGCGATTCTAAAAAATGTGTGAGTGTATTCTATTACGTGTAATGATGTTCATGGATTTATGAGGTTATATAGAAATGCTTATACAGGTATGGAAAGTGGAAATTTAGGGAAGACTCTACACAAGATTTTTCTTTAAATTGTAATTTGGTAGCACCCTAAAGGCAGGCATTACAATAGATAATGTTAAGCTTTATTTTTTGGTACTCATTTGAGAATAGGTTCAAGTGGGTTAGTGGCAAAAAACTTTGGTATTCATTACTTCTTGGGTGTCACTAATTTATTATTTGGAGAATAAGTTGCATTTACAACATTTGCAACTACCATAGGTACCCAAATTAGGTTCTTTTTGAGTCCTTGTTTTCTTCTAGGATCATAATTCTTTTTCTTTTGATTTTGTCCACCTTTCTTCTTTAGTTTCATTTTTAATAAAGTGGATGCAAGGCCTTCTTCAGGCATTGCTATCTACCTTGACTTGCTCAAGTTGTTTTAAGGTATTTTGGCTAACCTTAAGCTTCAAATTTTCTTCTTTTAACTCAAAGCATTCAATGGTTATTTTATCTAGCTCCTTTTTGGTTTCCCTATGCTTGGTTTTCAAAGCCTTAAAGTCAGAATATAGTTCTTCTAGAGCTTCTTTAAGACTAGGAGTTTCATTTTCTAAATTTAACCCATCTTCATCGATGGCCATGAAGTTGATGTCCATGTAGTGTTCCTCCTGATTTATTCTCTTAGGTGAGAGTGTGCTAATTTGTGCTTCATGTTCTTCCTCATATTCACTCGAGCTTTCTTGCATCATATTTTCTAGCATCTCCCAAGTAGCCATTATTTTCTTCTTCTCAAACCTTTTACTACTTTTGTTATTGTTGTTGTTATTATTGTTGTTGTTGCTGCTGCTGTTGTTATTTCTCTTATCAAACTAAGAGTTATACTTCTTCTTTTGTTGATCTCTTATCTTTTTGTTAGGCTTAGGATAATCAAACCTCATATGACCTGGCTTGCTACAATTATAGCAAATTGGGACATCCTTCTTTTTATCCTCGCTTCTGAAATTCTTGAAGTTGCTTCCAGATTTTTTCTTTCTCAACATTATCTTAAATCTTCTAGTGATTATTGCCAACTCTTCATCCGCTTCTCCACTTATGTAGGTTTCTACTTGTGAAGCTTCATCCTTAGGCTCTGCTTTTAGAGCTATAGTACTTTTTCCTTTTAAGTCCTTTAGAGCTCTTTGTTTCATTAACACTTCATGAGTCATTAGAGATTCCATGAGTTCTTCTACTATCATCTTGTCTAGGTCTTTAGCTTCCTGGATAGTAGTGACTTTAAGCATCTAATGCCTGGGTAGAGATCTCGAAATCTTCAGGACAAGTTTGGGCTCATCGTATTTTTCTCCAAGGTTCTTTAGACCATTTGCAATCTTCTGAAATCTATCAAACATGTCAAAAATACTTATGAGAATATTAATTTTGGTCTCCTTAACCTGATTGGTTTCGACATGTGCTACTTGCAATTTGCCCAACATTTCTTTTGTTAAGTCACATGAGGAAATCTTTTCAAACTCTGAATGGACAAAGCACAGTAGAGGCAGTTCTTGACCTTAGCATCACGTTTTACTACATGGATATCCTCCACAGTATATTTATCTTCTGTGTTGAGGACAACTTTTTCATTTTTAATTATGAGCTACAACTGGTAATCTGTGACAATCATAAAATTTTGCATCCTCATTTTTCAATATGCATAATTTGATCCATTAAAAAAAAGGGGTCTGGATGTGGATTGTCGCTCTATTGATTGTTGGGTCCAACCCTACTATGTTACACAAGGTGTATGGCAAAGAAGGAATCCATGTGAAATGGGGAAAGCAAATGGGATGTGCAAGTGCATAAAACGGACTGCAATGGAAGCACATAAGTACAAAGACAATAAGGACATAAGGAATTATAGTAGTTTGGGCCCCCTTGGCACCTACTCCACTCTTTGAGGTTTCCTTAACCTTAGGTTCCACTATACCCTATGAAATCACACTTGGTTTCTTAAGCTAATAAAAAACTCTACAATCTAGTTTCCTGAGCTTACCAGAAACTCATGATGTTGGGTTTCCTTGAGCCCAATAATAACTCTTACAATGATGGTTTTTCACTAAACTCATCACCAACTAATACAACTGGTTTCCAGAGCTAACTAGCAACTCAACACAATAAATATAAGTGTATAAGCAAATGCCTCTCTCTAGGCTAGAATGTATACAACTAAAGCTCAACTATGAAAAATAAAATAATAAGCACATTATAATGATTCAAACTCCCTTGAAGATGGAAATGATGTGTCTTTGACTTCCCTTTATCTTGGCAACACCTTGGAGTAAATACACTTTAGAAACTTGAATGAGTTACTTATAGTTGATTCATGATTAGTACTTAGAACCCTCAAGTATCTTGTCTCTCTTCAATGGATTGTTTATTTATACAATCCGGAGAGACTTCGGACCATTTAGAAGAAGATCATTGCAATATGCCCATTGCAGCACCACTTGGATTTTTGACCATTAGAGTGGTAAGCGCTACCACAGGCGACTACACCCCAAGCAATACCGTAGGCGATTACCCTATCAGTTGTGATAGTCCAATGAGAATACATCTCTCTGGAGCTCCGTAAGTGGTACCGCAGGTGGTTAGCATACAAGATGCGACCCTTCAGAACTTTTGGAATGCCTCTGAAATGCCTTGAAAGTTTGAAACACGTTTTTCCTTTATAAACTTTTAGTAGAAATATCATTAGCTTAATTCAAATCATAAACAAGTTTTGTTAATCATCAAATTCAAACCTTTTGACTCAATATTCTTCCCCTTTTTGATGATGACAAAACTTGATAACTTGCATTGATAAAACAGTGCTAATGAACTAAGTAAACTCCCTTTAAGTAACTTGTACAATAAGCCCATGGAAGTTTGTTTTGTTAAAGCTCATTATGCTAAGATTGGTTCACATTCAAATTTTCAAAAAGTTCAGTTTCTATTTCTTCTCCCCCTCTCTATATCATTTTTCCCCAAGTAACATTCTCCCCCTTTTTGTCATAATCAAAAAGGTCTAGGGGGTGAGGGATTATCATTAACCACAGGTATGAGGAACTAAACTGTTTCTTCCCCTATAATACATGATCCTAAACTTCAATATATAATGCTCCCCTTGTTATGCATAATCTAACAACTTTATTTCTCATATTTAAACCAAAGTCATATAGCTTACATGTTTTGCATTTTGGTCCAAGGAGTAGATGATTTTCTTTTAAGCTCTTCTTGCATACCCATATACAAGATGGTTTTCTTATGAGAGATAAAGGTGTGAAGGCTAATAATGAAATGCAATGTAATGCAGAGTTTTGATATTAGAAAATACAATACCTTCTCCTATCTAGCTTCCTCAAACAAAGTGATATGTCTTTATTCTTCTTGGTTGAGAAGCTACTTCTACTCCTACTATGGCTCTAATTGGAAGGTAGATACACAATAATGAATTTCTTCTTCTACTACATTTTCACTTACATTTTCTTCTTCTTCCTTACATATACAATGTTCTACTAAATTTATAATTTATTTTTTCTTCTTCAATAGATTCCTAATCTTGCTAAAGAGGATTTTTATAATTTCTATGTCTTCTTCTTCCCCCTCACTACATAAGGAATCTACACTTTTATGGCCATACACTATCTTCACTTTTTTCTCTTCCTTCTCATTCTTCAAAACTTCATGGGATATTAATGCACCATTAGTTCTGCAATAGATATCCTGTTTAAGTCTTTAGCCTCTTCAATTGCTATGACCTTTGTCATCCAATCCTCAAGAAGAGACCATAAAATCTTTTTAACCTAATAAGAATAAGAAATCTCATGGCCTAAACTTTTTAGGCTAGTAGTAAGTCTTAAAAATCTAGAAAATGTTTTAGAAATGGACTCATCTCTAAACAAGTAGAACAACACATATTCTTGGACATGAAAATTAATCCTAGCTTCTTTCACTTGGGTTGTCCCCTCCTAAACTGCTTGTAACTGTTCCAGATTTTCTTAGTAGTTTCACATGAGGATGTCTTCTCAAATTCAAAATGAGAAAGTATAATGTAGAGCATTCTTGGCTTTAGCATTTAACTGAACTGCTCTCTTGTCCTGGTTAGTCCATTGACTCTCCTCTAAAGTAGAGAGCATCACTCCTTCTATTTCTTCCATAACTTAAAATTTTTGGTAATCAAAAAATTCTTCATCTTCATTTTCCAATAGCTAATGTTCCCCATCAAAATATTGAGGTCTAATGGTTGATTGACCCTCCTTGATTCCACAAAAATTATTTACCATATGAGATCACATTGAGGTAGGGATCAAGCTATAATGATGATGAAAGAAGGTCTTATTAGAATTGAAATACTTATTTAAGACCTTAAACTATGAAATTTTCAAAATAGGCTTGACATATGCCTTGGGACTATAATGATATTAAAATGTTAAATCCTAATTTTAGTGCCCTACTCTGATACCAATTGTTGGGTCCAACCCTATTATGCTACATAGGGTGTATGGCAAAGATGGAATCTAAGTAAAATGGGAAAAGTATATGGTATATGCAAGTGCATAAAATCGAAACACAAGCACAAAGACAATAAGATACAAGGAATTATAGTGGTTCGGGCCCCCTTGGCACCTACTCCACTCTTCAAGGTTTCTTTAACCTTAGGTTCCACTATACCCTATTGAATCACACTTGGTTTCTCAAGCTAACAAAAAGTTCTAGAACCTAGTTTCTAAGCTCACTAGAAACTCACAATATTGGTTTTCCTTGAGCACCCAAATAACTCTTATAATGATGATTTTTTACTACGCTCACCACCAACACATACAACCAGTTTCCAAATCTAACCAACAACTTAACACAATAAATATAAGTGTACAAGTGAATGTCTCTCTCTAGGTTAGAATGTATATAGCTAAAGCTCAACTATAAAAGATAAAATAATAAGCACATTACAATGATTCAAACTCCCTCAAAGATGGAAATGATATGTCTTTGATGTCCCTTTAACTAGGCAACACCTTGGAGCGAATATACTTTAGAAACTTGAATGGGTTACTTGTAGTTGATTCGTGATTAGAACTTGTAACCCTAAAGCATCTTGTTTCTCTTTAATGGATTATCTATTTGTACAATTTGGAGAGACTTTAGACCATTTAGAAGAAGAATGTTGCAATATGCCCATTACAGCACCACTTGAATTTCTGATCATTGAAGTGGTGGGCAGCGACTATGCCCCAAGTAATACAGCAGGCAGCTACCCTATTTGATGCAACAGTCTAGTGAGAACGCATCTCTTTAGAGCTCCATAAGTAGCTAGCATATCGACTACAACCCTTCAAAACTTCTAAAATGCCTCTAAAGTTTGAAACATGTCTTTTCCCTTATAAAATCTTAGCAAAAATATTATTAGCTTAATTTAAGTCATAAATAAGTATTGTTAATTACAAAACCAAACCTTTGGACTCAACACTAGTGTGTTGTGGAAATAACTGGGCATTATGGAATCACTTTATAGCTTATAGCTTGGTCTTTTAAAAATAACAAGTGAAGCTCGCTCTTATATCAATTATTGGTCTCTTACTTATGGTAACTCAAGTGGGGAAGGGGCGGGGGAATGAATTGAGTTTTTAAAAACTTTAGCCAAATTAAAGATAATGGTGCTGAAATAAAATGAAGAAAGTCTCACAACATTTTTGAACATAGATTTCTATAATGGTTTGGCCCAAGTAGTCCACTTCTTTAAGTCAATCTTTCCTACTGTATTCAATTTCCACTAACACTTGATCACATTGATCAAAGTACACATTGGTTTTTCGATCTCACTAACCAACCCTTACAAACCCCACAAGTCCTACTTATTGTAATAAACACTATCACACTGCAAGCCCCTTGCTTGTAGAAATGTAAAGTAGTAACAAATCGTACAAAGTAATTGTCTCAAGCAAGTTGTATAGAGTTTAAAATAGAATAATAAATTCTATATAACTTTAAGAACAATGATTTTAGACTCCTTTAATGATGTTGAAGATAAAGCTTTAAATGTAGTATCAGAGTTTAGCATTGTTGGAGTTGAAAGCTTGGAAGAAAACTTAAAGTCTTTGTAAATGCTTGTGTTTAAATTACTCACATAACTTTTCTAGATATTTGAATCCTCTTTTTATACATGTGGAAGATCATTTATCCATTAATAATTTTTTTTGGCAATTTTTTGATCATTTTAGATTGTGTTTTCTCCACAACACAATTTGCATTATAACTGTGCTTCAAACCCTCTGAAGATCGGGTGCCTTGTAAGTTACCATTGCCACATTAAATTTTAGAGCTTCTGAAACTCACTTTTAGACCTTTTGAACTTCGACTTGGTTTAAATTTGCTTCAGCAATGTACTTCAAACCATCTGAAGTTAGTCTCTTAAGCTCTGAAGTTCCTTTAAGTGGCTGACATTTCCAATGGCTATATTTTCCCTTTTAAAGCCTATGTATACCATCTGAAGCATGGAATTCTTCCTTTGAACATACTCTAAAGCTTTTAGACTTAACTTTCAGACCTTCTGATAACTTCAACATGTTCTAAACTTATTTCACTTGACTTTAGAAGTGTCATAGTGCATATGAAATTTTCTAAAGCTTGGGTCTATCATCTGAAGCTACCTCTAAAGGACTTCCTTACTTTTGAACTAAGTTATGATTATTCTTTTTGATCTCTGAAGCATGGAGTTCTCCCTCCAAAGTTGTTCTGAAGCTTTTGGATGAGATTTTGTGCTTTCAGACTTGACTTTCAGACCTTCTGATTACTTTTATATATTCTGCATTTGTTTCTCTTGATTAGAAGTAATTTAATCCCTTTGAAATCTCTTTCTAAGTTTAGAACTATTGTTCTTTGAGCATTTACTGGTTTTTCTTCCTTTGAACACTTAAGTGTGATGGGAGATTGTCAATATTACTATCTATGATTTTGATAACAACAAAACTTATATTAAGATAAGAAATATACGTGCTTAAATCTTCAATAATCATATGCATAATTATGATTTGATAAAATATTAATTAATATAAATATATAACCATGAATGTTTAATTATGTAAGCATACATCTTTTACTTTATGGTGTGCTTAACATTATTGATCATTCTTTAATGCATTAATTTGCTAAATCATACTTAGCACCATACTTACTTAAGCTTTCACATTATAAACTTAAATAGAAATGTATATTATCCTTGCTCTACAATATGTTAAAATTACATGAGGATAAAATACATTTTGATAACAAATATGAAAGCTAACAACATAGCAAATGCAGAAAACTTCTAAGTGCAGAATCACAATTGTCTGTAACCAACTACTGTAACTATCTGCTACATTCCAAAGGGATTAAACTGCTAAAGGTCTTGGAAGAAGAAGAAGAAAGCAGAAGCTTTGAAGACAAGCAACAAGAGAGGTTGCACTATCAGAGAGAAAACTTTCACGAACAAATGCAAACGAAGAAAACAAGGCTTCGAAAATATGCTACAACAAGCTTGCCTTATCTGTTAACCTCAAAGAGAAACTTCCACATACAAATACAAGATAGAAGCAGTTGAAGACGAAGCCATGGTCAAAAAAGCATAAGGTTGTTTGAGAAATTTGAACTATCGACACCGACCTAACAAAATTTGTCTAAGACAAAGTAAGAAGAAGTAATCCCATCAAGAACTCAGACAAATGAAGAAAGAAGGAGCAACCGTCCAATAATCATGCATAAAGCGAAGAAAACTTTGCCTGACCAATAAAGATAGAAGAATGAATTTGTTTGTGGATAAAAAGGTAAGATGAATAGAAAAAGGAATGCAACTTTGGCTGAGCCAAGATAGAAGAATCAAGAATGAAGAAAGTAAAAAGTTGCAGTGATAAACTCCATCTGCTGCTCAAAGAATGCAGAACAAATGAGGAACTCAACTTTGTATGTGGATCAAATTCATCTGTTATTTACTATAAACAAAGCAACAGACAAAGTGAAAGACAAAGTAGAAGCTGCACGGTGAGGATAAATGAAGTTGCATAGACAAAGTAGGTGTTAGATAAATGAACTTCAACAGACAAAGACACATTCATCTACAACTTACTATGACAAACCTATAGACGAAGTGCAAAGTAATTCGTCCAAG
The DNA here is from genome assembly GCA_036873735.1 of Pouteria campechiana. Lineage (NCBI taxonomy): Eukaryota > Viridiplantae > Streptophyta > Magnoliopsida > Ericales > Sapotaceae > Pouteria > Pouteria campechiana. Next base: position 28,421 of record JAYJMB010027167.1, read on the forward strand.
ACAAAGTAAAATAGAGTATGCCTACCACTTACATCAGACAAATATTACACTCTGTCTGTTCGAGCAAGACAAAGTAAAATTAGTCTACCAACTCCAATAGATAAATGTGGAACAAAAGAAGAACATCATACTTCCTTTGTTCGTGAAGACAAAGTAGAGTTTATCTATCGACCAGTGTGACTTCATTTGAGCCACTCAAAGTTCATCTGTTATTTACAATAGACAAATTCCACTCATGAAGGATTAACTAACAGACAAATTGATAGGAGAATTTGTATATAACTTATGACAGACAAATGCAGACGAAGAGAAGCCATGACTTGTTAGAGAAAAATCAATTTATATGACTTGCATCTAAATGGCATCTACATTCACATTTTTACTATGCAGACTTGTTTCAGTCACCATTTTAGGCAATAAGCAGTGCAACAAGTTTTCAAGCTGTGTCATGAGAAAAGACATTTCAGTAATAACTTATCTTCCTCTCTGTAAAAGAATGACAATGCAGTAGCTCGAGACAAATCAGAAAGGCATGAACTCCAATAATAGAAATTTCAACTATCTTATTCATTCATTGTAACTCTCATTTTTGTATTAAACAGAATCCATCTTCTCCAACTACTAAAATTATGAACAAGCTATTTAAGGAGAAAAGGTGGAATAATATAGGTGGTAAAGGAATATCTTACAAGTGAGCTTAATCTTATGCAAATCCTTCCACCCATAGCTAAGAGCTTAAACAGTCTTATATCTTTTATGAGCTTTAATCTGCATATTCTTATGGCCATTAGTTTATATTATAAAAAGATCTTTGTATTACATAGAGCTGAAAGGAGATCAAATCTTCCCCTATGCTTGTGTAAAAGTGTATAAGTTTTCTGGTAAAATTGAAACTAGAGAATTGTTGGTGATCTTTAGAAAACCATTAAGTTTGCCAGTGATCTTAGAAACCAGTAAGTTTCCTGGTGAGCTTATGAAAACTAGAAGAGTGATACAAACACTATGTTTATGCCCCTTGGAGCTAGAATCCAAAAGAGTGTTGGGAACACTGTTTATACCCCCTAAAGTTGGAATCCAGAAGAGTACTAGGAGCACTATTGTATTTTCATTATATGGGATATAATAGAACCCAAGATATAATAAGTGTGTGTTCTTGGAAGAGTGGATGTAGGAACGGGGTTCCCAAACTACTATAAAAATCATGTTATTTGTATGTGTGTGTGTGTGTTTGTTTTATTCTTCATGAACTTTACTATTTTTATTATTTATCTTACAATTCACTACACAATCATGAAAAGAGGGAAATGTTTCAATAGGGTTTAAGCAATGAATTCTTACATACCCAATTCACCTCTCCCCTTTTAGGTTAAGCCATACTATGGGACTGTATAGTTTCAATTAGATGTGATCTTATTTATGTTGTCCATCACTCTAAAGTCACTTCTTAGGTGTAATTTACTTGAATTATTCATTTATTTCTGCATCACTTAGGAATTTAACTTGTTAGTATTAGGAATGTAACTTGTTAATACTTTAACTTTTCACTCACATGTTTGCTCATCATCAAAACTTAGCTACTAATTTACATTCATCATCAATCAAGCTAATTAATGAAAGTTAGACTCAATAGTCACAAAGGAAAGATCCTAAACTAGCATGCCTTAACCTCTTATTTAGGGATGTCAAGCCCATGATCTAAGTTACCCCTTCTAGAGGCATGACAACTATGAAGGCCAAAGGATTCCAAGTTAGTGCATCTTGACCTCCTATCTAGGAATGTCAACTACCTCTTATGATCCAAGTTACCCCTTCTAGAGGTGTGACAACCTTGCTTAGGGGACGTGTTTATTCTATTAATATTACTGTATATGATTTTGATAATAACAAAACTTGTATTAAGAAAAGATATATGTGTGCTTAAATCTCTAAAAATCACATGCATGATTATAAATTGATAAACGTTAATTGATATAAATACATAATTATGAATGTTTAATTATGCATGCACACATCCTTTACTTTGTAGTGCACTTAACATTATTAATTATTCATGCGCTAATTTGTTAAATTATACTAAGTACCATATTTAATTAAGCTTTCATATTATGTACCTAAATAAAGATATATATTATCCTCACTTTGCAACATGTTAAAATCACATGTGGATAAAATATATTATGTTAATAAATTTGAAAGCTAAAAATGTAGTAAGTGCAGAAAAGTTCTAAGTACAGGATCACAATCATCTACAATAGACTACCACAACTATCTACCACCTACTGTGGTAGAGTAGGTGGTAGATAGTTGTGCAGAAAAGTTCTTAATGGCCATTGTCTTTTTATTATGAAAAGATCCTTTTGTATTACTAGAGCTATAAAAGATTTCATCTTCTCCCGTGATTCATTGTAACACTTCGTAAAGTGTATTAGTTTTCTGATTAATCTAAAAACTAGAGAGTTGGTGGTGATCTCTAGAAAAGCATCAAGTTTATTGGTAACCATCAAAACCAGTGAGTTTCCTGATGAAATTGTAAAAACCAGAAGAGTACTAGGAGCACTTTGTTTATGCCCCTTGGAGTTGGAATCTAGAAGAGTGTTAGGAACACTTGTTTACGCCCCCTAGAGTTGGAATCTAGAAGAGTGCTGGGAGCACTTTGTATTTTCATTATTAAGATATAGTGGAACCCAAGGCATAATGAGTGTGTACTCTTGGTAGAGTGGATGTAGGGATGGAGTTCCTGAACTACTATAAAAATCATGTTGTTTGTGTGTGTGTGTGTGTGTGTTTGCTTGCTTGCTTTATCTTTAATGCACTTTTCTATTTTTATTATCTATCCTACAATGCATCACACTCAATCACAAAAAGAAGGCAATGTCTCAATAGAGGTTAAGCAATGAATTTTTATATACTCAATCCATCCCTCCCTCTTGGGTTAAGCCAAACTATGAGACTCTACATATTCAACATCGACTTTAGGAGTGGTTGCTTGTGTAACTTCTGCCAACCAATTCTCTTGTTGGTCTTAGTTACTTTTGACTTGAATTTATCGAACAATAGCAAACCTCATCACTAGAGTTCCATCTTTGTTTAACTTGATTTGAATGATTGTGGCCAGTGGTCTTGTCTTTGCCTTGGCGATCTAGCTGGTTGTTTTTCTAGGCATTCATCTATTCTTGATGCCACTTATTTTACTTCAAGACTTTGGCCAATGTATGCTACAAGTTGGCACTAGATGCTCAAATCTCAACCCACTACTTAAGTATTGTACCTTGACCCTATATTCGGTATTTTCTTTGTCTACAACCGTCTACACTTAAATCTCTAACCAAGGGTTTTGTGGTTCTTATCTACCACGCCTCTCTCCAATTGAACTGTAGTTCAATTGATTCAATTGGTGAGAAGTGTGATTTATAAAACCAATAAATTCTGAGGTCATGGGTTTGAGTGTGGTTGTCCACAGACACAAAAAAGGATTGAACTGCCGAAACTAGGATAATACTTTAAAGTGGGCCCAAGAGAGAGAGAGAGATCCAAGCTAGACCTGATGGGTAGATCGAAGAACCATCGAGATCTTCACATGCTCGAGGTGAGCTCGAAGTGTGACAATTCCTAAATGTGTAATGGATGTAGGTGGCTATTTCTTTGGAAAAGGTTGCCTTTTCACATGAGTATTTCATGAAGAGGAAGCTTTATTCAAATGTGAATTGCTATACCATCTTAATATTTTGGCTTGAATGGTTGGCTACTTATCACATTGGTGAGAATCACTCGATGACCTTGGTACGAAGATCATGAGCCCACAACCCAAAAAAAGGATTCTTCTCTTTGAAAGCCTTAGAAGTGTGTCACCACCTTAACATAGAAGAATCCTCTAGTTTGTAAACCATTAAATCAATGCTAGTTTGATGGATCTTTTTGGGTTCTCCCATGAAGAGAAGAATCCTCAAAAGATACTTGAGAAGTTGGTAGAAGTTACAAGGAGATGGGAAGGTGGGTATGTTTATAATTTTGGGGAATGAGCTTGAGGGTGATTTGAGAATTTTTAATATATTTTTTTATGGATTGAGACAAATCTCTAATAGCTTGAATATATTTAAAATTTTTGTGTCAAATAGTATGAGTATATTTGCTATTTTTTAAACATTGGAGATATATATGCAATATTGATCAAATATCATGGGTATATTTGTAAATGACCCATATGAATTTACTTCAATATTATAATGTTATAAAATTATATATAAGCATTAAGGCAGGTGAGATGAATACTTTAGAAGGTTAAATTTAGTAATCAAATAATTTTAGTAGATTTAGATTCTTTCTTAAGTGATTTTAGTTTTTGAGGCATTTGTACTTTTATTTACACTTTTATGGGATTTTTGCAAAAATAGACCCTATAAATTTGTGTAATTGCATATTTAATTCTAAGTTTTGAGTATTTGAAAATTATACCTTGAGACTTTTCGATTCATACATAATGAACCTTAGTGGTTGATGAAGTTGGATGTGATGGCATTAATAACAAGGTTTGTTTTACAAGAATCTAAAACTTTTAGAATTTATTTTGCAAATATGCAAAATTTATGGTCTAATTTATAATTAGAAAAAATTTCCAAGTCTATTTTATAAAGAACCTACATTTGTCTATGATTTTACTTCTAATAACATTTTAAAAATATTAATAAAAATGAAATTATAGGTAAAAGGTCAGGTAAAATTGCAAATATCTCTAAAAGCTATACAAATAAGCAAGTTTTTAATGTAATCAAAATATGCAGTTGGTTCAAAGTAGTCCCAATCAGTGACCCTATAACATTTAGCTAAACTAACTCCCATGCCACCAAAAGTCAGAAATAAAAAAAACAAGCATTAATACTTGCATCGTATAAGGCCAAATTCGCCATTCTACCCTTCACCTTTGACTTAAGTTTTTTCCAAAATAGTGCCCAAGGAATGCTGACAACCCCATTTTGGTGTTCAAGCTTTCGTTTTTCCCTAATCGGTGCTCAAGAAAATACTCTTGTTTCCAAATCGGTGCCTTGCTCCAACTGACATTGGCAGAGGTCATTGGACGTCCGAATTCAAATTTATGGGGACAAAAATAACCTCAAGACCAAGAGATATACACCCTACCTCCATTTCGACTTGCCCTAATTTCTCCTAGTGAACCGATTCTCTTCCCGTACATCCCCAATAGCAGCAATCTGACTCCCTTCCCGCACATCCCTGACAGCAGCGTCTGACTCCCTTCCAGCACCTAGCCGGTAGAAGGTTTTGACTCCCTTCTCACACCTCCCTGGCAACAGCGTCCAACTCCCTTCCCACACCTTCCTTATGGCATCTCCCCGGCAGCAATGACATCTCCATCATTGAGCAAAGGTAAGCCCCTTGCCTCTCTCCATTGCTGAGATTTGATTCTGTTGCAACGAGCTATCCTAAAACTTCTCTCAGCTAGATTCCAATGTGGAATCCAGCTTGCATACCCCAGAGAGCATTTCCTTCATTACTTCAAGCTGGATTCCACGTAATGAGGTAAGCTGTGGGAGTAACAGTTAGCTTGAGTGGCCTAGTTTGCTAAGTTTATCCATGTAACTGTGTGTCTTTTGTTTTAAAATATGTACTCTATTAGCTTTAGTTTATTACTTTAAACTAGAAACTTTTAGAAATGTGACTCTGTACCTGAAATATTCTACTCTATTCTTGTGTGGAAATAGGTTCTCAACTACCAGAATGCAGGAAGGGTTGATGTACTGGTGAGGCTTAGCTTATTGAAGTTGACTTCTGTTTTATAGAAGGGATCACCAAGGAGAGACTGCTAAAGACTCTCCAGCTAAACTTTTCAAGGCTGACGGTTGTTCAAAGCCAACTTTAGAATTGTTTACCTCTGTGCAATGCATTCTTTATATTTTGAATAGCATCTCTAGTCAATTATTTACCAAGGCATGAGCAACCTAGTTTGTTGAGTCCATCCATGTAACTGTGTTTTTTATTTTATGATTGAGCTATCATATACATAATTAGTTATTCTCATTTGCTCAAATGCCTTTTCTTTTCATGAAGCTACTTCCATACAACTTTTTCTTTTCTTTTCTTTTCTTTTCTTTTCTTCTTTATACAAACACTTCCAAGCTCATCTTATCAGTTGTAATTGGATCAAAGTTTATCAAGAAACTGGTCTCTGTTGATGCTATTATTGAACCATGTTATCTAGCTTGATTTTGATGATGGACATTCTTAACCAAATATATTTGATGATGAGCAAAAGCATAAATGAAACATTAAGATACTACCAAACTGTTCTCAAGTATGTTATAGAAATATTAAATCATACTCAACTTAAGAATAAACTTTATGATGACAAAAGGAAGACATAAAGAAAAATGCTCTTTACAAAATTAAGTATACAAATTGCACATATACTTAATTCAAGAAAAATAAAATTTTTGGAGTCTCTAAAACATGCTTAGGAAGCCAATAGACCAATTTTGGAGTATTTTTAACATGCTTTAGAGAAAATTGCACTGCTTCGGAATCACAATAACTATCTTCGAAGTAAAATGGTCAAAGTTTTGGAATCTGTCATGGTATGGTTTGGAGATATTTAAAATAAAGTGTTTGAGTCTTCATAGCAAGCTTTAGAGTAAAGTTAAATACTTCAGAGTAATTACAATTACATTTTGGAATAAACAGCAAAGCTTCGAACAAGTCTCAAAAACTCTACAACATGTTTCAAAGAAAATTGAAGTACTTCAGAAATGTTACAACCCACTTCGGAGCAGTTGTAGCTTACTTCAGAGTAAATTGAGAAGCTTCAGAGACATTACAGAGAAGCTTCGGAAAAAATTGAAGTACTTCAGAAATGTTACGATGCATCTTCGGAGTGGTCGCATCTCACTTCGGAGGAAATTGAGAAGCTTCAGAGATGTTACAAAGAAGCTTCAGATATAGTTGGAAAGCGTCAGAGAAAAGCGCAAGACAAGCTTCAGAGTCCTCACAGCATATTTTAAAAAGTGTCACAAGCACACTGTCTATGCTTCAAAGTAAAGATCCAAATGACAGTGATCCCTCCTATGCCGGCACACTGAATAATAAGATACGGAATTTCTTTCAAGTTCCATAACAACAGTGATTTTTTTCTGCAGGCAACGTATGCAAAGAACCTTGCTTCCAAAAAATGACTTAGATGATTGCAATTGCTGATCATTGTGGAACTCCATTGCTAAAACTATATTATCGATCATAGTTTGGATAATAATATTTGACGCATGGAAAAATAACTAAGTTTGATTTCAAAATTTGTTTCTTATTGTGGATGCACTGAAGATCGAGCAGAAATTTGAATTCCTGATTTAGAGTTCTTTGAAGCTTGCTCTAGAGTGAATAAGTGAACTTCAGAGTGAATAAGTGAACTTTAGAGTGAATAAGCGTCGCTTTGGAGTTCTCTGAAGTGACCTTTAGAGTTTTTTATTCTGCTTTGGCGTTCTCTGAAGTGAACTTTGGAGTTCTTTATTCTGCTTTTGAGAACTTTAAAGTGAACTTCAGAGTTCTTTATTTTACTTTGGAGAACTTTGAAGTGAACTTTGGATTCTTTATTCTGCTTCGGCGAACTTCAAAGTTCTTTATTCCAGTTTAGAGAACTTTATGTTCAAGAGCAATTTTAGTAGAATTATCATAACTTTTTCATAAAAACTCCAAATTAAGTGATTTTTATTTGGTTGGATAGATAATTTCAAGATCTATAACTTTCATACTAATAACTTTTCCTAATTATTCTTGTATTTTTATGTATGGGCCCTCAAAGTATCGCATTTTATTTTCATCTGAAATTGATATTTCGGAGATCTTTGGAGAGAGTTGCACTATTTTAGATGTAACTTCCTCACATAAACTCAGAATTACACCATTCATTTTGAATTAGATAGATAAATTTTAGGAGCTACAACTTTTATGTTGGTCATTTATCTAAGTCATCCATCTTTATATGAGTTGTGAGCCTTCAAAGTGACGCTTTTTATCTAATGAAATAGCAGAGGAATATGAAATTCTACAGACAATTGCACTATTTTTACCATAACTTTCTCATATAAATTTAGAATAATATGATTCTTAATGTATTATAAAGCTAAGAACAAAGGCTAAAACTTTTATGTTGAATATATTTTCCAAATATGCCTCCATTAATCCCAGAAGTTGCTTTAAAGTAACATCTTTTGTACTTTTCAGTTTCATTTTACAAATCAATAAAACAAACTTTGTTAAGTGAAGATGAATGATTCAAACAAAGTGATCAACATAAAAGTTGTAACCCTTGAAATTATCTATCCACTACAAAAGAATGGTACAATTTTGAGTTCATATGAGAAATTTATATCTAAAATAGTGCAACTCTCTCCAAAGATCCCTGAAACATCAATTTCGGATGAAAACAAAAGATGGTACTTTGAGGGCCCACGACTCAAAATATAAGCAAAATCAAGAAAAGGGATTAACATGAAAGTTGTAGATATTGAAATTATCTATCCAACCCATAAAAATCACTTAATTTGAAGTTTATATGAGAAAATTATGATAATTTTACTAAAACTGCTTTGGAACATAAAGTTCTTCAAAGTAGAATAACAAACTCCGAATGTCTCCAAAGCAGGAATTCAAATTTCTGTTCGATCTTCAGTGCATCCACAACAAGAAGTAAAGTTTGAAATCAAACTTAGTTGTTTTTCCATGCGCGGTCCAAACTATCATTAGTAATATATTTTTTGCAATGGAGTTCCACAATGATCAGTAATTGTAATCATTTGAGTTATTTTTCGAAGTAAGGTTCTTTGCATATGTTGCTGAATTTTTAGAAGTTTTTGAAATGTATAAACTCTTGCAATATTCAGAGGGAATCTTTTGGAAGGGTTCTTTGTATACAATGCCGTCGTAACTGCGGAGGTGCCACAAGGAAGGTGCTGCTGGGAAGGTGTTGAAAGAGAGTAGATTTAGGGCGCTATGAAAATGAAGCCAGGTACCCGTGTATCTCCTTTGGGGGCATTGTGGTCATGTGAATTTTGAATTTGGCAGTCCGGTGCCCTCCGGTGGTGTCCGACATGAATTTAGAAATGAGATATAAAGCTTAGACACTAATTTGGGAAAATCAAAAGATTGGGCACTGAAACAAGATTGTCAGCAAAACATGAGCACCAATTTGGAAATACCTCCCTTCAACTCCCCACTGTTTTTGCCTAGTTTCTCCAAAGTCCAAAGACTCCAAACAGGCCACCGCCTCACTTCAAAAATGAAAAGGCTGACCGAGTCGCGGGTCGACTCATCCTTCATGGCCGGGTCGTGGACCGAATGTCGGGTCGACTCGTCGGCTCCGTCCGAGTCTTCGACTCACCCTCACCGCTTCCAGCGATCTTTGCGTTCCGCTCAAACCTTCTCTCTCCCTTTCTCTCTCGTCGTTTCGACAGCATCGCGGCTTCTTCCTAATCGGACGACCCACACTCGTCCACGTCACTATCTCCCTCACGCCTCGCCTTCGCGCTCCCCTTTTCATGTTTCGTGGTTGCTTAGGGTTTTCCAAGACGACCACATAAAAAAGCCCATCTCTCTGCTTTCTTCCTCTTCGATTCCCGGACTCCAATGTATGCGTTTTCCAAGCTTTCTTCTTTCTTTTGATTGATCGGACCTGCGGGGAAAGCAGATGGCGATTGCCAAGCACAGCATCAAGGATTCCAGATCGAACGGCGAATTCTCTCCGGTGACCGGAGACAGTCTGCTGAGCGACGACGAAAGCGAGCTTCGGACTTCAAGCTCCTTCTCATCGGACGGCGATGATGCTTTTGATTTCAACGACGGTGGCGGCGAGGTTGTGGACTCCGGCGCCGAGTCAGATGACTTCGACTTATCGGAGCTCGGGGAAATTGGGGCGGAATTTTGTTTGGTTGGGAATTGGAATTGCTCTGTTCCTTACGAGCTCTATGATCTTCCTGATTTGAAGGGCATTCTCTCGCTCGACACATGGAACAACTGCCTCTGCGACGAGGAGCGTTTCCGGCTGGCGGAGTTCCTACCTGACATGGACCAGGAGACTTATCAACACACCCTGAAGGAGCTTTTCGAGGGTTGTAATTTTCACTTTGGAAGCCCGCTTACTGACCTCTTTGATCGGCTGAAGGGGGGTCTGTGTGAGCCAAGAGTCGCACTCTATCGGCAAGGCTTGAATTTCTTCGAGCGGCGCTGTCACTACCACCTCTTGCGAAAGTATCAGAACTCCATGGTGCGTAGTCTTTTGCAGATGAGAGATGCTTGGGAGAAGACAGGGAATTGTGGAATTGCAGAGAAGCTCCGTATTCTGGAGGCAGTGAGAACCCGTAAGGCTTTGATGCATGAGAAGGAGAATGAGCTGGGATCAGAGACGGATTCTTCGGTGAGGGAGGAAGCTGATGAAGGTTTTCGTGCTAAGAAGGCAAAGATGAACCACGGAGCTCTGTATACCGTCAGACCATCATCTAATGTTCTGTCTCAAGACATTTCCAAGTATGAAAAGCACAACAGAAACGGGATTTTGGAGGTTGCACCGCCAAAGCTTTCTTCAAAGAAGGATCGTCTGGATGCTACTGTTAATGGTATTGGGATGAAATTCAGCCAGTCAGTTGCACAGTTAAAATCTTCTCAGATGGATAGATGTGGTATGATGGGTAAGGATCGGTCGATAACACAGAGAAAGAAAGATGCCTTTTCAAAGAAGTATGGTGCAGATGATTGTGTTGTATTTGGGAAAGAAGAAAATGAAAGTTTGTCCGGGTATGTGTCTCCCTTAAGAAAAGAGAATTTGCATTCTTATGGTAAGAACAAAAATGCTACACTGATGATGGATGATGAAAAATTGACTGGAAAGGCTGATCATTATAGTTCTCCTTCCCTAGACTCTAGGAAGAGGTTCAAGCCTATGGAGAAGCCATGGAATTCTTTGGGTGAAGATGGGATAAAATCTATGAAGCATAAAGATCAGCAGTTCTTTTCAAAAAAATCTCGGGCATCCTGGTTAGCTAGAGATGGACCATTTCAGAACATACAGACACAGAAGAATGAATTATTTTCCATGGATCATCCTCTTAAATTTGAGTCAAACGTCAGGAGCAAAAAGCACAAAACAGGAGGAGAATTCCAGGCTGCAAGGAAAGATCTGGTGAAATCTTCTGGAAAAATTTCACGCTGGGTTGATTGGACAAGCAGAACATCTCCTGAACTTTATAGAAGAAGTCATGCACGAAATGGTCTGTTGAATGGACAAGACCGTAAAGGCATTGCCATGCCGCATTATGTTGAAGAAACAGAGTCAGATTCATCTGAAGAGGTTGATGAGGATGAAGATATCAATCCTTCTGGCTATGTGAGTAGCACTTTTAGAGGTAGTCAATCTGCTTCTGTTAGACCACCTGCTGATTCTAAACAAGCAAGTAGGCGATTGTGGAGGGACAAGAGAGAATATGGCCATCATGTTGATGGGGTCACACCCACTTCCAGGAAAGTTGTTGATCTTCGCGAGCATTATCATATGCCAAGAATAGAAGTCTCTTCTTCAAAAAAATCACAGAGTGGTAACAATTTCTGTCCTGACAATTCTAATGTCCATCCAGAGGGGAAAAGAAATACTAAACCTGTGCAGAATGGCGATGTACACGATGATGATTGTGAAATGTCAGACCCACTATTTGTGACTGCCTATTCTGCAGAGAAGAAGCAGAAAGGGAAGGTCAATCCTAACAATTCCTTCCCTCTTTCAGATTACATCGACAAATATGCCCATGACATTCTGGATGGGGATAATTTGCCTAATGTCAATAACCAGTCACGGAATCATAAATCATGGAAGAGGGATGTCAAAGCTTATCTAACTGAGGCTAATGGTCTGGAAAGGTCAGGTGTGCCATTGCTGGGATGCAGCTCAACAATCCAGAAGCAGAAGGGGAAGGCCGATGCTATGCATTTGGATGGGTCAGATAAGTATGGTCATTTGCAGTCTGTTTCACAGCAACCCAATGACAATCCTGCTTCCATGAAGAAACATGGCAAAAAGAAACTGGATGCTGATAGTACACCATTGACAGTGGTAACTTCTGATTCAATTGCCTCAGAAAGGGAAATGGTGGACAGAGATATGGATACAAAGTTGCCTAAGAAGCCATTTACTTTGATTACTCCTTCCGTTCATACTGGATTTTCATTCTCTATCATACATCTTCTTTCAGCTGTGCGAAGGGCAATGACAACTTCACATGGGGATGATACTGCTGAGGTTGAGAAGTTGGTGAAGAATGAAGCAGTGATGTCTCCTGCTGACGAGAACTTGGAGGTTAATGATTCAGACTACATGGTAAGAAAGAATTTGCCTTCTCTAACTGTCCAAGAGATCGTCAGTCGTGTGAGATCGAACCCTGGGGATCCATGCATTCTCGAAATGCAAGAGCCCCTTCAGGATTTGATCAGAGGAGTACTGAAGATATTTTCATCCAAAACAGCACCTTTAGGTGCAAAAGCTTGGAAGCCACTTGTATTCTATGAAAAATCTGCTAAAAACTGGTCTTGGATTGGTCCAGTAACTTCTGTCCCATTGGATGGTGAGACAGTTGTAGAAGAAACATCTTCTTATGCTTGGGGTGTTCCTCACAAGATGCTCGTGAAGTTGGTTGATGCATTTGCTAATTGGCTAAAAAGTGGTCAAGAGACCCTAAAGCGGATTGGAAGTCTTCCACCACCACCCCCCATGTTCCCCAGTTTGGATGAGAAAGAAAGATTCAGGGATCTGAGAGCTCAGAAGAGTCTTGCCACAATTGGCCCTAGCTCAGATGAAATGAGGGAATATTTCCAGAGGGAAGAAGTTCTTAGATATTCAATTCCAGACAGGGCTTTCTCTTATACTGCCACTGATGGTAGAAAATCTATAGTTGCACCATTGAGAAGAAGTGGTGGGAAGGCTCGAGAACATTTTATTCTCAAACCTGACCGACCTCCTCACGTGACAATCCTCTGTCTAGTAAGGGATGCTGCAGCCCGGCTGCCTGGAAGCATTGGCACCAGAGCAGATGTTTGTACCTTGATAAGAGACTCACAGTACATTGTAGAGAATATTTCTGATGCCCAACTTAACCAGATCGTCAGTGGGGCTCTGGACCGTTTGCATTATGAGCGTGATCCTTGTGTACAGTTTGATGCAGAGAGAAAGTTATGGGTTTATTTGCACCGTGATAGAGAGGAAGAAGATTTTGAAGATGATGGAACCTCATCTACAAAGAAATGGAAGAGGCCCAGGAAAGGCAGTTCAGTTAACCCTGGCCCAGGAGCCGTAAATGATGTGGGCCCTCAGGGGACTGGAGATCAAGTTGCAGGTGGTTCTGCTATTGCATCTGATCTAAATTCCGAGTCATTGTCCATTGCTGCACAGCAGAGAGAACTTGTAGATCATGATTTGCAGGAAAATTTGGAAGACAATATTGGGCAGTTCATTGATGGGGCACAAAATGGCATTGGTCATCCGATGGGGTGGGAGGTCCTTGACTTGAATGCCATGCGAGAAAATAAAATTATGTGTCAGAAAAATTCCAAAAATGAAGATTTCGATGATGAGCATTCAGAAGGGAAAGACCAGTTAGGTATGATAGTTCAAAGTTCTATGCAAAGAATGGATATTACATGATTGGGGTCCATCATGTTTTTCAGTAGGTCAAGGTACCTTTTCAGGTTGGATATCTGTTAAACATTCTCATTTTTTAGTAGGTAGTTCCGGCAGTTCTGGCAGACCACCCGAACCAGTATATATGAAAAACTCAAGTGCTCCCTACAAGCCAGCCATCTGAAAAGCCGAAGCTTGAGCTAGGATTCACTCTTGATTTGGGTTTGCTACAAAAGAGTATTGTGTTTAAGAATCAGTTGATTTATATGCATAGTTCTGTTTCTTGCTAACTATTTGTTAATCTTACTATTATTCTGTTTCAGACATGACTAATGTTCAGCAACTAGGGGATGAGGCTAATCTGAATTTGTTCCTTGGGTTCTTGATTGTGTAAAGCTATTATCTAATACAAAAATGGAGGGAAGGAAAATGCCCTTGTCTCACTGCAATATGGCCTAGCTCTTCTGGATTTTCTTGGTCATAATTGTATTGTTTTTTGGACATTCAAATTTTAAAGGTCAAAGTTGTAAGATTTTGGCAGCACTTTAGTGGCCTGAATCATTCACCCTGGTCATCGCATTGATACACCACCCTCAAAAGAAAAAAAGAGAGAGAACTTATTGCATTATTCTTTTAATGGTCATTTTTTAAAAAAGGAAATTGTCCTTTTTACCCCTTTTTTTTCACATCCGTTGCAATTTAGATCATAAAAGAAAAGACAGAGAGAGGAAGAGAAAAAGATGGAGAACAGAAAAAGGAAAAGTGATATGGAGTACAACTGGAGTAGTGCTCCCTCTCTTTTCTATTTATAAATATGACAATAATATCACGGAACACATGTTTAAAAGACAAATAGGGTAAAATTATAAGAAATGCCACTACATACACTGGCCCTCAAGTTGTGCATGGGTATTAATCATGCATAACTTGTATAGGATAGAATGAAACACAAACATTGAAAGTCCTTTTGTGAATACATCAACTAGTGGATTTTCAGATTGGATAAATAGCAAACATGTCTCCTAAAATCAAGCCTGCTTAAATAAAATGGCAGATTATCTTAATATTCTTGGTTTGATCATGTTGTACTAGATTACTAGTAATATTAACAGTAGGCTTGTTGCCACATGTATACCATACCTAAGTCATGCAATAACAAGCAGACCCACAAAAGTTCAGCAACTCCATGTGCTGTAGATCCGTATTCAGCTTTAGCACTGGAGCAAATACACAAACTGTTTTTTGCTATTCCAAGTCACTAAGTTGCCTCCTACAAATACACGATATCTTAAAGTAGACCTGTCATTTACTGGCCCAGCCCAATGGACATTTATATAGGCCTTGACCTGTAAATGTGAAATCCTATAAATGATGCACTTGTCAGGGCATATCTTCAGATCCCGTAGGTTGCCACCTGCAGCTTCCGTATGTGGGACCCAATGGGTATGCATAAATTAGCTAACGCACTAATGACATATGCTATTTTTCGACAAGTTAGGGACAAATACAGTAGCTTATCTCCTAACCTCTGATACTTTCCATTTTCGGGAAGAGGTTCACTGTCATGCTTACTCAAATTATGATTTGCATGGATGGGGTGTTGACCTGCCTGCAACCTAATTTCCTAGTCTCCTTGAGAAGATCCAAAGCGTATTTACACTGCCAGATAAATGTATTCTTTTTGGGAACTTGCTACCTCAATTGTAAGTAGCAGCTAAGGTTATTAAGATCCTTGATTTTAAATTCCTTAGCTTGATGAGACTTAGCATAGAAATGTTATTTGGTTGATTTTCTATATCCACCATATAATCCAAAAAAAAAAAAAAAAGAATGATCAGTTTCCCATCTCGTCCTCTTATTAGATGAAGTGTTATTAGTGTTGCCATGTTTATAGCCATATTGAACCGTAGCCTGCCTGAATCTTTCAAACTATGCCTGTGGAGATTGTTTCAATCCATACAGCATTTTTTAAACGACAAATCTTCCTTGTTTCCTCACACTCTAATGGAGGACTCATGTACAATTCTTTCTGGAAATTTCCTTTTAGGAATGCATTTCCTATGTCTAACTAATGGAGTTCCCAAGCTTTATGTGCAACTAGAGAGATTTATACCCTGATAGAATTCAACTTTGCCATTAGTGCAAATGTTCCTTTGTAATTTACTTAATAAGTTTTGTGTGAAACCTTTTGCAACACGCCTAGCTTTGTACCTTTTAACTAGATCCCAAGGACTCTCTTTTTTATGAGGGTAGACAAATCTTTATACATTGTCGATTGCCACTTTGGATCAGTTGTAGCCTCAGAGAACCTCGGAGCAATAGCAGAAGACAAGGCAGACAAGGTTACAAAATATGATGGAGATGAATGTGCATAACGCATTTACTTAGAATAATGAAATATTATGAGAGATGCATTGAACTGTTCCTTTTCTTACAGCAATAGGAAGATCAAGATTCAGAAGTATTTCCAATCTTAGGAGCCAAAATATGTTCCCTTCCAACACTGAAGAATTATAGGTAAAAGATACATAATATGGAATGATAGGAACATTTTGGCCTGAGGATTCTTCATTTAAATGGTTGTGACCATCCATTGGCAGTGATTTTTCTTCCTCTGTCTATAGAAAGTAATTGATAGGAGGATTAGTGAGAACACTTGAAATTGAGGAAGGAGGTGAAAGAGTTGGAATTGGAAGATTAGGAGCCAAAGAATTATCTGCCACCAACAGTCTCTCCCTATGAAGAAGAATTTGAGGGACACTTTAATAAGAATGCGATTAAAAAAGGTAGCATTTCAAGTTATGTACATGTAACCCATATTAGAATCCAATTGATCAATGGAAATGCCAAAATTGTCTGTCTGCTGGCCTTCTGACAGCACATTGATTAGGTAGGTTGATTTCTTTGCATCTTTTGAGCCCTCTAGGCATGCCTAGACCTATTTTCAAGATCCTTTGCTTTCATAAACCTTTTAGTTTTAGTCTTGATGGTTTCCATCAATTGATTTCTTTAGAATTGCTTGAATAGCTATTTGAAAGATTTTACTAGAACAACTTTACTGAAAGTCTTCACTTGGACTTTTTTTTTCTGAAAACACTTAGCACTTTAACCAAGTCATAATCAAATTTTGTTATTTATAAAAATTAAACCTTGTAATAAACAGATATAGGCAAGGGGAGGTTATAAGCCACATTAGGCATTTGAAAGATTGTGAAATTTTTGCACTTGGAAGGGTGGGAGCAAACCTGCTACAATATAATTGATCATGAATTGAGAATACAATTGGCAACATAAAGCTAGAGCCCCTAGACCTGAACAACAAAATGAAGTTAGAGAAAACTAGAAATAGTAGAAATAGAGAAAGTCGATACAGCTATGAAAAAAAGAGAGGTAAGAACCTGAGCTTACCAGTCTCAAAAGCAGCTTTGATACTGGACAATCACAAGGCTGTCCAAGATGCACTCATGGAAAAGAACCGTTAGATAAATTGTCTCTGCACAGTTACACACAAACAATGTGTTCCTTGGAGACTGCCTTCTGGAAAGCAAGAACAAAGCCTAAGGTCCTAGAGATCAGATATTTCAAGGTAGACAAGCATGTTGCTTCTGCATCTCTACCATGATTTAAAAATCACAGTTATTGTTGACAGGAAACCCCACATTTTCTCACCTGTAGCACTTAATCCAGATTATGGTTCCTTTGTGGCATTGGTTGCTGTTTTTAGCAGAAAAATTATGGCCCTCTGTTGTTTCTACTGATTGAATTTAATGCAACTTCATGTTTAGGAAGTAGAGATTTTTTTTTCCCCATTTAGTTAGTTTTTATGTTATAATCCAATCATGCATGGCCAATTAATATGTGGGATTGCAAGGGGATTGGGAAACCTAGGCAATCAACATGATCAGTCAATTGTGCAAGATGCATAAAGTTGAGTTGGCGATTTCTCAGACTGTAAGTGAATGGCTCAAGGTTATAAAAATGTTTGGAGAGGAAGTTCTTGTGAATGCCTAGGTGGTTGTATTTGGGAATTTGGTGGTATGCGATGGTGCCATTTTTTTTTTTTTTTTGAGGGACATGGGGAAGGATATATCTTCATTTCAGTTTTTTTCAGATCTGTTATCTTCGTCATCTTTACTTTCTAGGTATGACCCTTCTGGGAAGAGTTAAGAGTGGCTTTTGTTCTAGAATAATCTCTGTTATGAGTATTAGGTGACTTTCATATGATTCGATTATTCAACACGCTTCATTTAGACAGGATCATGGGACCAAAGGAAGCATGAGAGGCTTTGCTTGTTGGGTTGCCATCAAGAATCACAAGGTTGCGAGGGAGGGAATGAGAGAGATTTTGAATTTATACTATAGTTCTTCGTGGTTAAGGATATTGGGTTTCCATTAGAAAAGAAACAGATTAAAGCATCGAAGGAAAAATTCAATAGGAGCAATGAGATTAAAATATACAAATTAGGGTTTATTTATTTTTGCAGATTTTTAATGATATTTTATTTGAGATTTTGAGTATTTAATTGTGTAATTTGGGATGTGATATAAACATCAAGTGATCTTAACATAGATTAACTTGATAGATGAGTTAGATTATTGGGTTTATTGTTTTGTTAGGGTTTTTATTTATACGTAGTTAAATTAGGGGTCATTTTCAGAAAGATTTTCTATAAATAAAGACCCATGTGGTAGGTTTGATACACTTTCGATGATTGATTATTGAATACAAGTTCTCTACTTTTTTTTACTCTAGAATTTCCTTTTCTAAAGTTCTCTTCTAATTCTTCTATTCTTCTTAACATAAATTCTTCTTTTCTTTTTTCAAGGGAGGACCATTCTTCTTTCTTCTGAATTCGCTTCTTCTTTCCAAATACTTAATTTCTTTCTCTCTATTCTAATACATAATTTCTTTTCTTCTTTTTCCCTATTAAGAGGGTTTTTTTACTTTCTTTCTCTCTATTCTAATACATAATTTCTTTTCTTCTTTTTCCCTATTAAGAGGGTCTAATTTTTTTTTCCAAAGCCTTTACCCTTTTCATTCTATAAGAACAATCATTCCATATATTAATTTGGTATAGGGTATCTTGTTCTTCATTAGTTTGCTATCATAGCTAAACCTAGCAGCATATTTTCATTATTAACCCTAAGGTTTGGTTTTGACAAATAACAAAACTTTTGTTTATATTAATGTGTTGATAAGTTTTTTCCAGAAAAATGCTTAGTAAAGAGTATCAATAAAGTTGATTAAGGAGTTTTCAATAGTTATTCAAATGGTTTAAAGAAACATCAAGAAAATAAGGT
The DNA here is from genome assembly GCA_036873735.1 of Pouteria campechiana. Taxonomy (NCBI): domain Eukaryota; kingdom Viridiplantae; phylum Streptophyta; class Magnoliopsida; order Ericales; family Sapotaceae; genus Pouteria; species Pouteria campechiana. The sequence goes on from JAYJMB010027167.1 coordinate 47,379, forward strand.
ATAAGGATGAATAGGGAAGCCAAGGTATGCAAAGGAATGGACCTACTTGATCAACATATGCTACTAGAAAATCAGTGAAAGTTGATTGAATAAGTAATTGGTGGTTATCCAAGTAAGCGAGAATGTATATGTTAAAGGAAACTACTATGGTGAAAAGGATAAATATTTTAAATATTTGTAGAATCAACTGAGCATAAAGTCAAGGTTAAATCATGATTATAGAGTTTAAGAGACATGGAAGAAATGAACTACCGAATCAACATGCTGTAAGCAGATCGAATAACAGATAAGAGAGGGGATTGTGCGTGGAGCTACAACCCGTCCATGGACAACCGATTGATAGGGGAATGACAGTTCCCTACCTACCACATCGAAAAAATTTCTGATTGAAGAAAAATGGATGGCAGAGCAACAGAAATGGAGTTTGATGAATATTATATTGATTGGGAGATGATAGTCCACTGTTTGCCACTCAGGATGATTTTTTTTTTTTTTTTTTTTTTTTTTTTTTTTTTTTTTTTTAAGTCAAGTAGAATGATGAAGAATGCAATAGGTGCTATGAGACTGAAGGATATGAATTAAGGTTTATTTACTTCTGCATATTTTTTGGGGTATTCTATTTAAAATTTTGAGTATTTAATTGCTTAATTTGGGATTTGATGTAAGCATTAAGTGATCAAAATACAAATCAACTTGACGGATGAGTTAGATTATTGATTTGATTATTCAGGATTTTTATTTGTACGCGGTTAAAATTAGCGTTTTATTTTGGATAGAGATTTTTAATAAATAGAGAGCAATATAGTAGAGTCGACATACTTTTGACGATTGATTATTGAATACAAATTCTCTATTTTTTTTTTTTGCTCTTCAATTTTCTTGTCTAAAGTTCCCTTTAATTCTTCTATTCTTCTCCTAAATTCTTATCTTCTTTTACTTGACAGGATTGTTCCTCTTTTTTTTTAAAAAAAAAATTCCTTCATTCTTTCCTCAAATCCTTCTCAGTTTCTTTCTTTTTTATATTCTAAGATCTGATTTCTTTTCCTCTTAATCTATTTAGAGGGTCTACTTCTTTCTTCCAAAGTCTATCTTTTTCATTCTACAAGAGCAATTTCATTCTATGTGAATTTGGTATTTTGGTATAGGGCATCTTGTTCTGCATTTTTTTTTTCTCTCTCTTTCCTGTGAGAGGAGACTAATCAACTAATGTACCTTCGGTTTGGAGAGGGGGGAACACAAGTTAAGTAGAGGTCGTTTGGACAATTTTAACATGTTTCAAAGGGTCTAGAGTTTATCTAGGGAAGATACTTTGATTGCAAGCATTGGTGGTATCCATCATCTTACCCAAGACTTCTATTAATGGATTGATAATGAACCAAGCACCTTTAATATCATAGTGGAATTAATGGAGCAGTGTTTGCAATGGTGAACTGCATGATCACATTTATTCCACTGAAGCGTAAGGCATGAGCTGCATAAACCATATAATATGTGGCACGAGGGGTTTTCATTGCCTATTGTTTATGCTAATTGGCCTATAATATAGAGTCATAGACTATATGCAGCATTGGCTATTTTCACAAGGTACGAAGCATTTTGGTAGGTCACCAGCCACCTTAGATAATTACACTATGTTTGTATTGAAACTATTTAAAAGATAGAGATGGCATAACAATCATCCAGGTGGAAGAGTTGGTTCTTTTCCTTTTTTCCTCTGCCCTTTTTCTGTTATAAAACATTATCTAATTATCGCTATCCTGAACTTGCCCTGCTATATGGCGTTTGGAGACATAAGGCTCCTAGATTGCTTGGTTGGCTCAAAAAACAAGGTTATCATGAATCGAAGTTGATAACTTGATGAAACAAAACAAGTGTCAGTTCACCATGTAAGGAGTGAAGGAGATGTTGACTGTCTTTTTACACCGTTTAATTTCTCTTAAAAGATTATGTAGGCTCTTGAAAGTTGAAACTCATCTCAAAAGTAAGAGGATTTTGTAGGCATAGCATACTGGTCGTGGATAGTGTTAAAAATATCAGTACGGTCATGAGTATCAATGACCAGGGGTACCAAACATGTCACAACATCATCAATATCTTCGAAATGATATCAGGAAATTGTATTGCCATGTGGGAAATATTAGGAAAAGATGCAAAAACATAAAAGAGTTTTGAAAGTAAGAGGACAAGAAAAAAATGCTATGTAGAATCAAAATTATAAAAATAATTCATAGTAAGAGCTAAAAGAGTACATATTTGAGAATTATGACTTTAGAAAAGAGCAGATATACATAGTAAATTTCCTTCTGGAAGCATACAAAATTATGCGCTTTTGGTTAACAGTAGCACAAGTTTTTTTTTCACAGATGAGCTTCTTTAACTTAAAAGCATGCACTGACAATGATTTGTTCCCAAATTTGGAGTTCCAAATAAAGGAAATCATAGTATTAAAAAATTTGGAGTTCCAAATCAAGGAAATCATAGTATTCAAAGCCCATCTTCCTACACCTGTGCCTACAGTATTTTATATATCTGTAAACATGGTGCTTCTCTCATCAGATCTCTAGCTCTGAACTGAGAGGAGTCTAACCTGTCAATAATGCCTTGCAAACTATTTCCCTGGGTTTGATTTCCCCCCAAATCTTGGTATTAGATGTAAGCAAATGCCATACATTGCCATTTTTCTATTTTTTATAATTACATGTTTTGGAAGGTAATCATTGGTTTGCCAGTTGTTGAATCCAGCACACCTACAAATGCACATATTAGGTGCTTCTCACTGTGCCGTGCAGCTGGTATATAGTGAGTTTTTGAAATTCTTTTCTTTTCTTTTGCCCATTACACCATGGATCTGGCTAGTTCTATGCTAGAAAGGAAATCCCCAAAGAAAATCTAAAAACTATTTTGATTTTTATTTTTTTAGAAAAATTTTGCCTTTTCTCTAATCTTTGCATGACATGTTTTGGACAATCAATAATATTACTGCTGCTGTTGATATTTCCATTTACAGCCATGTGAAACTCAAAATATGGTTGATATCTTCATTGAAAAAATGTGAGATATACCATCATAGTATTGTGTATCAGTGACACGGGCATATATATTATTGTTGATAGCATTGCTGCTTATATATACTAGTTGTGAGAGAAAACTGCTTCATTGGTTGTGTGGGAAACAAGGAAAGGATATCTAACAATTATTCAACCTTTCTTGTTGTTCAGGACTTTTTGTGCCATTCAATTGTTAGGTAATTGGTGACAAAGTGAACTCTTATGGAGCTATATTTCTTAGAGTAAGGTGATCCTCTGTCAAGTGGACACAGTAGTGAGGCCGCATGAGGAGTTGATTGGAATCTTTTCGTGTGCGTCTTCATTTTGTTTCATTTCTTTCTTTTCAGTTAATCTCGAGCCAACAAAAACAGAAGAAGAAAACACCAACAGTAAAATTGCTATAATAATAAAAACTTTTCTCAGGTGAACTGCAATCAGGTTAAATACAGTTATGTCACATGCATTAATGTTGATATAACTGAAGAAAATAGCAGATTGCCATGTTGCATTATTGCCTTAAATTGCCCTGACACATGGAAGTGAACCACAGTTCTGGGAACTGTGAACTGGATTCTCCCATTACATCATGAAAATCTTTCATCAGTTATTCTATGGCCGTTGGAATACTTGACAACTCTTTATGCAGGATCCAAGTGACGACTGACTGTGCCATATGGAAAGGACAAATGCACACTTTCTTTGGCAATATCTAAGAAAATACTAACAACCATACCAGATTACTTGGCTAGATTCATTTTTGCTAAGCTTATATTTTCCTGATGGAAAAGAGGACTGTTTTATTGCCTTACAAGTTGGACATTTTCATGATTCCAAACAACAGATTTGTGAATCTGCACTACTTTAGAAACAATAAAGAAGCAGATGTTGTTCTTTATTGCAACAGGTTCTGTCAAGTGGAAAAGGAAGAAAGACCATAATCACCTGATAGTGCTATCTCCTGTAATAAAAAAGGTAGGAGAAAGATGAAAGCCACTGATCCATGCTTTTTGAGAAGTTGGTACGCATCCATGCGCTTAATGCAAAATCCAAAAATTAGCTGTCTGAGGGTACTCAAAGTGGTGACTAAAGGAATTTTGGATAGGAGCTTCCAAATCACCCCAACAAAAGCAGATGTAAGTGCATTTGATAACTTCCAAATCACCCCCACAAAAGCAGATGTAAGTGCATTTCATAACTGGCAATCCTGCAGAAATTATGGGAAGGTATGAGATAAATTAGCCGAGATTGTAAAGATCGTAATTTAAAATCCAATGGACTACCTAATTTAATCATTGTTTGACAACTCAGATACACGCCCATGAAACTCATTCTTAGTATTTGACCTTGTTACAATTTGACAACTAGTCTCTTATCACCCCCCACAAAAGCAGATGTGAGCGCCTCTCATAACCGGTAATACTAAAGAAATTATGCGAAAGTATAAGATAAATTAACTAAGATTGCAATTTAAAATTCAGCGGATTGCCTAATTTAATCACTTTGATAACTAATCTAATTGCCTTTGTTTGACAACTTAAATACATGCCCATGAAACTCATTTCTAGTATTTTACCTTGCTTCAATTTGATAGCTAGTCTCTTCGCCTTGTCACTGTTAGGCTCCTTGCTTGCGTCCTTGGTCGCGTGGGTTCGAATCTCAGAAACAATTCCTTTACAAATGAAGGTATGGCTGCATACATGTTATCCTCCTTAGACAACACATTGGTGGAAGCCTCGTGCACTGGGTGTGCCCATTTTATGATTTGATGACTAGTCAAATTACTTTATAATTAGTCTAACTGCCTTAACTTGACAAATCATATACATGACCATGAAACTCACTCCTATTATTTATCTTGCTAAATTTTCTTCCTTCTTGCATGTCTTGCGAAGTCAATTATCATGTGTGTGATGGTTATAGAACATGCAGACACATGGTTTGATTAAGAAAATGCAATTAGCTAATATACACTTCATATCATCATTATCATGAGCTGTTTTCTACCTAAGCAGAGTCCGCTAACTGGATTCTATTATGCCTTTCTTGGATCTTGAGTTTCATCCTTAATAAGCCTAAAAATTTTCATATTTTTTCTAATGACCTCTAACCATGTTCTTTTTGGCCTTCCTCAAGTCCTCTTATAGTCCTTTATTTGGACAACTTTATTCTTTCTAAGTGGTGCAGTTGTTGTTCTCCATTTTACATGACCAAGCCACCTAAGTCTAGTTTCCTTCACTTTGTTACCTATTAACTCAATTTGAGGTTATCTTGAATTACTTTATTTCTAATTTTATCTTGTTTTACTGCTCATTCATCTTAATATCCTCATTTTATTTGTGCTCGTTTTATGTGTATGTTGTCAATTAAATGCCCACCATTCTTCCTCATAGAGCATAGCTAGTCTTATAGCTATCTTATAAAATTTTCCTTTCAATTTAATTGGCACTCAGCCATATTTAGCTGACATTTTTTAGTGTATATATTTACTACTATACTCTTCATATCCTTAATGAAAAACATTGACCATATTTTAGGTTATTTTTATATTAACAATATCTTTCCTCATAACTAGGTAGTCTGATTTTTTTTTCTTTTCATTTAATGCATTGGATTTTTGTTTTTCAGACATCTCATACATGGCAATTATTGTTGTTTGTCTATGTAAAGAATGATAGTTTCACTGGAAGAGAGAAGTAAAAAAATCAAACCTTGAAGGAAGGGTAAACAAGCCTCTGATGCAAAGAAGGGGTGTAAAATTTTATAAAAATGATTCGGAGTATATGAAAACTCCATTGTTGATACACTGAGGGGAAGGCTTGATATTTAGCTCATTTTTAGGTTAACAATATTTTTCCTTGTAATTACTTAGTCTGATTTTATCTTTATGTTTCATGCATTGGATTTTTTTTTTCTTTTCTGAATGTCCATATGCAGAAATTCTTGTTTTTTTGCTATTTAAAGAACAATAATTTCATCAAGAGAAAAAAGTAACAATTTAAAACCTTGAAGTAGCAAAGGTAAGCAAGTCTCTGATGTAAAGAAGGCTTGGTGCAGTGGAAGGGGTGTAAAATTTCATAAAAATGATTCAGAGTATACAAGAACTCAGTTGCTGATACACAGGGAAAGGCATGGGAAATGATGATGTCACTGCTAGGTAGGGCTACAACTTAGGCATAGTATCTGAACTCAAGCTGGATTGACCCTTTTTTTGTTTGTTCTCTTAACCTGGGTTTAGGTAGACTAAGCCTGAATTTGATTAGGGTGGACGCTAGAACTCTGATGCCTGCCCATGGAATTGGATTGGGCTCAAGTGATTGCTTAAAAAACATGTACTTGGATTGAATTTGGACCAAACCCTAGGTACCCATGTTGAGCTTGAGCTTTCTTAGTATGTTTACGTGCATAATGAAGTTATAAGAAAATAGATCTAGGTCACTATTAACCCAATTTATGCCCATCTCATCATACAACTTCTCATGTAGTTGAGTTGTGCTTGGAGTTGGAGCCCAACCTAGATCATGCACACTGAAAAAACACCCAGGCTTTAAAATGTCAACCTGAGTCAAGTTCATCGTTTTTTTTTTCCATGTCCAGTGCATGCTGGGGTACCCTCTATTAAATTGAGTCAGGCATAGGCTGGCTAGATACCCGCCTGAGGCCGTGGCTGGCCAAAGTAGTACCACTATTACTAGAGATAGCTTGTATTGATTTTCTTATGTCAATTGCATTTGAACAAAAAGGGAAAATTGAAAAGTAAGTTGGTAAATTTATTGTAGATGAGAGAATTTTGGCAAGAGGATCGTGGGAATGATTCTTTCTCCTTGATTTCACATTCTTGACATAAAAGTTTGGAGGAAAGAAATTCATGTTGCAATTACAAATATGGTCAAACATAAAATGAAATATCCATAAGAAAAAGTCTCCCTTGATTTCAGTGGTCAGATTATGCATATTTATTTTAGAGTAGGCCAGCTTTGACGTAATGACACCAGGAAGTTAAAAAAGGGTTGGCATCAGTATGAGTCCAGTGGGTGTATAATTTAGTTCCTATGTTTGACTCACTGTTTGATCTTAAAAACTCCCCATGTTGCTTTCTTGAACATAAATAGCACTGGAATACTGAGGTTGCTAGTTGCCACTAGCACCGATGATGCGGAAGCATCCAAAAGCCCGAGGAGGCCCATTACCCTGGCCTTCTAGTTGTTAGGGATTTAGGAAGGTAAAAGGTCATTTCGTTGTCTTTGTAGGAAAGAAGACAGATCTAAGTATTTTCCTTGTTCTCCTTTCAATTAATCTGTTATCATGCTTTATTTTCTGTGTTATTGGTTGAAATTCCATCTTTACCACATCAACCGATTTGATCTTTGGAGTTTCATGTTGGATATGCAGACTGTAGTTCCTAACGTCTAATGCAATGCAACCAATTCTATATGCATGTCAACCTCCCCTGATGTCAGCCAATATTGATACACATCGTATATTTATACATACAGCTATAGATCATCCCCTTTCTGATCTTGTTGGTTTTATCCCAAAAGTTCCCTCATTTTTCATTTTCCTTTCACAATTTTAATGGTGGGAAGTTTGGATCTCGTTTAAATCTAGGTTACTTTTGAGATCATAGTTGAAAATTGAAGCAAAACAGAATGGGTAGATATCACTTCATTTTGTCCTTCTTTGGAAGTCTTACTCCCACAAATTTCATCATGAGCCCAAACAATAAAGAAGAGAGTTCTTTATTCATTTATTTGTTCTTTGTTGCCATCACTGTTATTAATTTTTACTATTCTATTTTACAATAGAAAGTCTACTGAATTAATATCAGGTGCATTTGCCATTTTGCTTTGCTCTCAGTTGGTCAAGCTTGGCATCTAAAATTCATGCTGGAGATTCCTCTGATCCAACATTATGCACATCTAAAAGACATGAGATGAGAAGAAGGGAAATTATAGTCTCTGTTGATTGAAAATTTCTGTATTTTCCTGACAGAAATTCAAATACATATATTGATCAAGGTTATTTGATTCCTAAAAGGGGAATAAAAGAAGTCACCTATCAAGTTTAATGTTGCAAATCACCCAAAGTGGATTGGGTTAGGTTCGCTTATTATTTACAGAACCTAGAGATTTGATTTATATTGGCTTAGATTTGTTTATTATTAATACAGAAATCTTATCTTTATTGAACTGTAAGTTCGTCAGACCTGAAATTCTTTGGACACTGGAAATTTCAGGTTCTTCATTGTGATTTTGCGAAATGTGCTGATTGAACACCAGCTACTGATCCTTCAACAAAAAAAGAATGAACTTTCAGCTTCAATGTTATTGAAATAATCCTTGCCTGTGATCCACAAATAGGAAATCAACCTCTGGGTGCACAAAAACTCTGATGTTTCAAGGAAATTTTATTGTGCTTTTCATCATTCAATTATTCCATATGTAGATGAGGTGGGATCTATATCTTAATCTCTCCAACCTATAATAATATAGTAGTAATGAGGTGAACAGTAGAAATAGGATAATTAATCTAGCCTAATGGGATATTTCCCATTCTACTGGACTAGGATTTTGTTTAGAGTTAGTCTCAATCTCTGCAGTTGGATTTTAGAACTCCAAAATTCTACCATGTAAAGATCATTGTCCTATGATCTCACATTTCTTCTTTTACTGAATGAAGATCATTGTCCCACGATCTCTCCAAGCTTACTTTCTTTTCTATTTTTATTTGTTGGTCCTATCTGGTTGGTATAATTATTGAAAACGGTAACAGTGGTAGAAACTACAGTTTCCGTCTCAACTATTATGTAGGCAGTCCTCTCAGCATGCTTGCATCTTTGCTCTTGATTTATTTTGTTTTACGATGTCTTTTTCTTGGGTTTTATTATGGCCTTATATGTTTGTTGGCTTCTGCAATAATGCACCAATAGATTGTTTCAGCTTTATTTGTGGAATCAAATTAGTCTAACCGAGCTCATTTTATTTGTTCATGTCATTATCTCCACCCAGCCATCAAATAGATTATTCAGGCTTTTTTCGGTGAAATGAAAATTTTCTGACTGGCCTCAAATCTTGTGCCTTCTCTCTCTCACCATTGGTTCAGTTTGGCATTTATGCTATTCTCTCTCTTTTGTGTGCCTGAAAATTGTCATGTCACCTTAATCTCTCTTTAGCTAGTTCTTTCCCAATAATTCTCTTATGAATACTGGAATATTCATTTCTATAATGAATGTTTTGTTTGGATAAACGTACCAGAGATTTTTTATTCCTTTTGAAGATTAACTTCTAAGATACTGTATTTATGTTTGCTAGACGATGATGCATTTTTTTATCATCCGAATTAGGTTGTTTGGATTTTCTACCCAAAAATGTCACGTTAAGCAAGATTACTCACTTTACTGCATCTATTGTCACATTTTACGAAGCTGAACATGCCAAATGTTAAAGCAGCGGAACATTTCTTGCACCATTGTCTTCCCCCCCATATGTCTCGTTCATTTGGGGGGAATTACACAAAGGAGTTAACCTTCACTCCAGTTGTGATATGAAGTCTTTGACAATGGTTGATAGTAGTTGAATAGCAGAATCACTATGATTGTATCCCTTCTTTGTTTTACAAAGGGGAAAAAAATGATGTTGCTGATGTGTGTTTATGGCTAGACTGTTTTATCCTTGGTGGTTATTTGGCTTTAGGTGGTTTTTAATAGCACAACATTTGTAACTTAAACTTGCCCCATCATGGATTGCTATTTTCTACCATGACGGGTACAGTCAATCCAGATTCCCTTTGAAAGATTATATGTTCTTTTGTGCCTGCTGTATTCTGCACCCTGCTGGTAGACGATTACCGATCTCTTGTATTCTCTGTTTAACTTTAAGCTCTTTAAGATTGGTTAGGGGCTTCACTATGGAGTAAACCAAATGCGTCCTTAGCTGGAAGTAGGGCTGCAACAGATGTTGTTGGGACACTCGTGTTGGAAATAGTCAACCAAATGACTTGAACAAGTGCATTCTTGTATCCAATTTGCTCCATTTACTTTTTAAAATCCTTGTTCTAAAGAAACATATTAAACTTCTACCTTCAAGTCGACAAAAAGTTTTCGCTTGGCTTGGCATTATCAGATATCTAACAAGCAGCATCACTGCAGTCTAGGAGACAGAAAAAATTGCAAATTTAAAACATCCATGAGATTATTGGACTACGTAAATGATGATTATCTAGCAACTAGTATCTTCCAGTTGACCAACCTCATTTAGATCATCCACCGATTGCGGTGAGGTGGGCCAATTCTCTCAGTAGAACAAAGAAAACTGGAAAAAAAAAGAATTGAATCTTTCCTATATGCCATTCAAAACGTCAGATTCTGATGGTGTGACCAAAGAAGGGATGTGAGTGGCTAGCTGGGCTTGGTGCTCGAAGGGCATTCTACTCAAATTCAACCTTTTCTTTCTTTCATCCAGTTTTTGTATATAGGGCATGTTTCTTGATATCATAAAACGAATAAAGATAAATATCACATCGGGAAAAAACTATTTTTGTTGGATTTTGGGGTAGTTGAGCAAGCTTATGATCTTTGGTGTGTTGGATCTAGGTGTATGATTTTGATGATAATTAAATTTGTCTTAGACTTGATTTAAGCTAATGATATTTTTGCTAAGATTAGGAAGCGTTGAAATGTAAACAGATATGCTTGGAATATGATTACATTATCGAAGCATAATAGTTGCAAGCATATTTCACAAGTTGTCCACTTGAAATAAACTTAAATGTTTGTAAATGATTAGAAAAAGGAGAAACCGTAATAATCCACGTTGCATTAAACTGATTTATCATATTAAAATGATTTGAATAATGGTGCCTCAAAGTGATATCATTTCATATGTAAGAAGAACTTTTGCAATGTGAGAATGTATATGTGTAGCCTTAATATCAAAATAATCAATGATAAAATCACAAAAGAAATGAAAGAAGATTGTGTTTTGTCAATCATAAAAAAGAGAGGAGATTGTAGATGCCTCACTGTGCAAATTCAATGTGATTATTCATACTTTGATGATTAAAAAATATATAAGGAATTTTGTATGTAAAATGTCAAGGCTCACAAAGTAGCATAGTGCAGAAATTCTAAGTGCAGGTCCGCAGCCACCCGCGCTAATCGCTTGCCCCGCAGCCGCATTGCAGCCTCCATCAGAAACCACCTGCAGTGTTCCAAGAAGAAGTGAAGTCCCTAGACATTCACAGCCGATATCACACCCGCTTGTGGATACTGGTTGTGAGTGCAAGCGAAGCCGAAGGTGCCACGGCATAGCGCCTGTCGCATTTCTTCAGAGCTTTTGAAGCTCGCTTTAGATCATCTAAACATCGAAGGAGAATCACCTAACATTACCATTGCGCCTGGCATATTGCCTAGGCCACAGACGATTGGCTCAACCGTTTGTGAGTAGCCAAGGACACGTTTTTGGAGTTTTGCCGGAGTTTTGACTGTAGTCGGTTCACCATGCTGCTTGCCATATCGCTTGGGGCGCAGTCGAATACCACAACCTGCCATATCACCATGCTTGCCGACCCCAACAATCGGAAACTTGAACATTGCAAAGCCACAAACTACCTCCCAACCATTATCAATGGTTGAGTGATCTATTTAAAGAGAAGTGTTGGAACGTTTCAAGTGTTGAAAAAGTAATTGATTGAGCCTTAATCTTCAAGAAATCTTTGCAACCATAAAGCTAAGCACGTAAGCTTTTACATATTCATTCAAGAGCTTTCGACTTCATAATCTTCACACAAGGCCTTCTTCACTAACACAAAGGTAGGGGTGTAACTTGGGTTGGGTTGACTCAAACTGGCCCGGCTTAACCCAAATTTTTTAAGGGTTTGGATTCACTACTTTTGATAGTGGGTTTTGAATTTAGGTTGAACCCAATCCCAATTTTAATTCGGGTTGGATTTGGGTTGATGGAAACCTAACCCGAAACTCACCCGAATTGCATCTTATTAGTTATAAAATAAAAAATTATATATTTTTTACTTTTCATAATTTATATTAAACTACTCTTTCTTTTTAAAATTTCCTTTATGAAGTATAAATGACCCACCAATCTCATCTCATTTCTATGATTCTCATCTCCCTTCTAACAAACGTATTTTTCTCTAATTGATCTTATAACCTAATAAGTGAACTTTATTCACTTATATCATATCTATTTGAGCTCACTTTTGGTCACCTCTTGAGTTGTTTTTGGTAAATTTATGGTTTTTATGTTTATATTTGGTTATAGGTACATGATTGCTAGAAAGATGAAGAAAACAAAGAGGAAATGCACATGTTAAAGAAAATGCAATGAGTGGAGGAAATACAAAGGAGAAGCAAAGGAATGATGGATAGCAGGTCCAATGTTGTGGCATTTGAAGTTCAAAGTGCAGATTTCAGCATCCAATAATTTAATGCCACAACAAAACAATCCAATGCTGCGACATTATAAGGGAATTTATCACAAGTGAGCATCCTACAATTCAATGCCGCAGCATTGCAATCCAATGCTACAACATTGTAAGGAAATTCATCACATGTGTGGCCAGTTAGTAACTTGATGTCGTGGCATAAGAAGGGGTGACAGCTTTGTAGATTTTCCGTAATGGCTATTAAAGTGTTGCAAGAAAGCTAAAACCTAAGGGGGAGTATAAAAAGGAAGAGAAGACGCCCTAAGGGAGAGACAAGTACTTGTGGAGGCATGTCTTTTGGGTTTTTGGAGAAGCTTTTGGAAGGAAGAAGCTTAAAGTTGGATTTTAAAGCCAAGCATCATTGGAAAGAGTTTACTACCACTTTAATCTTTATTCCTTTAATGTTTTCCATCTTATTAGTCATTTGTACTTAGGATTAATGGGATTCAAATTTTGATAATAGTGTATAAATGTTATATGGATCTTTATTCTATCATGAGTAGCTAAACTCCTTCTAGAGGGGAGATGAATCTTATGCTGACATTATAGTATGATTAATGATTTATATGGTTGAAGAGTTATTATTAATTTATTTCTGATACTTTATTCTTAATACTTTCAATTTATTGGCCATTTATTAAATGAATGCATATTTGGGATTCGACACTTGAGAGAGGTAATCTCAAATATGATCTAGGCATCATAACATGAGACTCTAAATGACTCGAGAAAGCTTTTAAGTACTGTGAAATCCTTCAAAAGAATCATAGAGTTTAATGTAATCTTTACCTTCAAATTTTTATAGGGATATCGAAATTAGAATGTTGAGAATAAATACTTAGCTCCACATTTAAGAGAGGGAGTTGAGTGAATTAGCATTCTTGATTTATAAACCAATAGAGCGATCAATCTATAATGAGTTAAGAGCACCATAATTGAAGCATAAGTGAAATCGATCATCTAGAGCATTTTTACCTTGGTTTCTTACCATAAAAAGCTTGTCTATTTCTACTTCTTAGTTAAATTCCTATTATTTGAGTCTTCCAGATAAAGTAGGATTATTTACTATAATAGCTAGTGATTAATTGAAATATATAATTCCTCCGGAGATGATACTTTTATATTATTATATTACAAAACTTGACATCGCACTTGCAGTTAATTTGCAATGAACATCACCCTAATTTCATCCCATCTCTACGTCTTTTTTGGAAATCTCCTTTGTGAAGTTAAAACCAATTACAAACATCCAACATTATATGTTAATGTTTTGAAAATTTTTATTTTTATCATCCTCTCCCAAATATTTTTTTAAAGGCCCCAAACAAAAAGTGTTTAGCAACATCTTTGCTATCATATACAACCCTTTATCTCCTAGCTTTTCATCTATTTCTCCTTTCATCATCTTTTTGAGTGAAGGAAGCATTGAGTTATAAAGATTCAATCACACTACATTAATCATTTGAAGATTCATTCACACCACAAGTTATCAAGGATTTTATCTTAAAATATTTAAGGCTATTTAATACTTGATTTGATGATTAAATATAGCCTGAATTTAACCCGAATTCAACCCAAACCTAAACTATTGGGATAGGGTTATGGTTGATTGTAATGCGCCGCCCCTGGGGTGATACCATCTTATATAAGGATTTACATCTGTACAACCATTTACCACATAATACCATATCTTCACACATCTATACATTATGAACATAAGCAATAAAATACCCCCACAAGGCCACAACTGCCCAGAATCGTAAGCCGCATTGTAATAGCAAATGGCATAACTGGACCTGCACGAAAATCCATCCACACACCATATATAGTTTTCCACTATGACATGACAATACATCTCATTATTCATTATTTGAAATCTTTTAAATACAAGTATACAAATATACTATGGAATTGCAATTCCAATTCATTATACCACTATAAAGGCATGTTCAAATCTTGCTCACAACCCAATCCCACAGTTAGGCTCCCTTGTCCGACCTATTAACTAAAAATTAAAAATAAAGGCATGAGTATGTGCAAACTTAGTAAGTAGGCTAAATAAAAAACAATAGTCAAACAGAAACAACATGTTCGGAACTAGAACATGAATCAAAACATGACACTATAATCATACCATGAGGCACAAGTCCTCATTATTCACAAACAACATTGTACCTCATTCAGGCGTATAAAATCATAACTGGGCTACACCATATCATAATTGTGTCATCCACATTATATCAAGTGTAAGCCACTTTGGGTACATCATAACTGTGTCATTTACACACAACATATCATAATTATGCCTTAGAGGCATGAACAAACCATGCAACTAGTATATAACTATTACACAAAAGCAACTTGTTTACCATATCTATATACAAATTCAAGGAATGTTTCCCATTCCATCAATACACATATTCACATAATATAATAAATTAACTTAATCATGGGATAATCCCTTCCCATCAATTTCATACAATTATAGCATATTCTAAACATCATTCAAGATAAAATTGGGGGGATACTTATTATCCCACCAATCTATACATCCATATATATGTGACATTCAAAAGAATATTGGGATATTTACTATCCTGCATTAATCCATACACTCATAAGAATCATGGGATATCCTCTATCCCCAATAAAGCACACATGTATATTTCACCAAAAAGAATCATGGGATATCTGCTATTCCCATCCATTCATACGTGCCCATGTGCAAAGCATAAGATATTTGCTATCCCCATCATACAACACATTCAACTAGAAAAGAGCATACTTACCTCCATGAAGAGTCATAGTGTATAGCTTCTAATTTCACAACTTTAGCTTTCTATTCCACATCCAATTGGTCCTATAGATATAACATGTAATTATCATCATTCAAGTAACATAAGTGACTCATATCACTCAAATCAATTAAACACCATTTCTAGATACCACAACTTGTTCAATCGTAAAGTGGTTTTTCTAATTGCAATGCAAGTGTCAATTTCATCTTACCATTCTCATATGACTGTCCAACTTTGATCCTCATTAATCATTCATGAACCGTTCACTATTTGCATCAATTACGCTATTGTTTTATGCCTAGTTCATGGCCAGTTGAGAATGTTAATAAGATTTATCAAGCACTTATAGCTTCTCGTAGAATCAATTCATCAAACATATAAAATGCATCACCTAACTTGACATTTTCCCATATAGCTTACTAACTGAATTTCATTTCCAGTTACATGCAGTAACCCTACAGCATAATCAACACTAAATTCATCTTGATACCAAGTTATTTAAGCTTCTAATTTAATCAATTTGCTGTTTCATTTCATTATACGCAAAATCCCCTTTTCCAACATACACAGGTTGCTATTTACCTCATAGACAATAGTATAGCCAGATTTCCCTATGCCTAAATCACTCCAAAACATTACAATTAACAAGTTAATCATTTTCCCCCATGGCAATTGCACATACATCATGAAATTCCTCCAATTTTCACTGTCCACAAAACCCTCAATTAGCAAAACATAAATTAAATTAGGAAAAAATGAACTTACTAACTAATCCATATGTAGGTTTCATCCCACCACAAAGATTCAACCTCAGATCTTCCAAAATCCTCCATGAATGGTAGCAAAACAGACTTCCTCCCTTTCTTCCATCATCTAAAATAGATGAAACTTGGGTCTAAATACAAGATCAAGTGTTTATTCATCTAGGCTAGGTGATTTCTTAGTTAAAATGGTAAGAAACCCATGTCCAAAGGGTTAAGTTTTGAGTCTAGGGCATGGAGAAGAAGAAGAATTTAAAAAAAAAATGAAGAAACAAAACGAGGAACAACTTAAAAACCCAACCACCGACCTAACCGCTCTGGTGGCACTTTCCCTGGACACTGCCTCGGCCTGCCTCACAAATCGGCATTGCAGTGCTCGTTTGACTACCGTAGTGACCACGGCCCTGCTCCCCTTTTTCCTTCCTTTTTGCTTGAATTTTCTCCTATGTTTAATCCCCCTTTAATCATGACATATAAACCAAATAAAAGCATATTAAAAGCATAATAATGCCTCATTTAAATGGGAATCATGCCATTAACCCCTTGACTCCCACATGCATGAAATTTTCTTCGAAGATCCCTTAAATTCACATATAATTCATGTCTACAGGAAATGAAAAACACCTTTCCTTTACTCAAGTCACCATTATAATCAATAAAGAAATTTTCTTCCCCGAATTTTAACACCCTGGGGGTGTTATAGGTCGAGGTTTCAAAATTAGGGTTGGGTTAGGATTATGATCAAGATTTTAGGCATTGGGTTAGGGTTGAGATTGACTTCCACCCGAACTCAAATGACCTGAGTTGCACCCCTACACAAAGGGAATATCTTCTCCACTACAAAGAACTACTCAAAGATCAAGTCTTCCCCAACACTACATTGATACACTAGTCAAAAAGTGTAATCTCTTTATTTGTATAATTCCTTGAGTTGGTGTTGGAGACCAAATTCAAGAGGAACAAGGGTGATTGTTGAAGTATCTCACAATCAACTTATTAGTTTATATGCCCCGTTGAGCTGGAGTCAAGAAAAGTGCAAGATGTATTAGTGTATATGCCCCTTAAAGCTAGAATTTTTAAAAGTGCAAGAGGCACTAGTTTATGTTCCCTAGAGCTGAAATATAGAAGAGTGCAAGAGGCACTAGAGCTGAAATCTTAAAGAGTGCTAGGTGCACTAATTGTACTCAATTATATGAGATAATGGAACCCAAGGCACAAAGGGTGTGCTCTTGGAAGAGTGAAGTAGGAGGGTTAGCCTGAACTACTATATATTGTTTTTGCTGCTTGTGATTTAATTATTTGCTTGTGCCTTACATTTTATTATATACATTTAGTAGCACTAAAGCACAAAAAGAAGGAATTTAGTTAAATAAGGGTTAAATAAGAAAAATTTATAAACTCAATTCACCCTTTTCCTCCTGGGTTAAGCCAGGCCAAAAAGGACCAACAGGTGGTATTAGAGTGGGCTACATAAATAATTGTAACAATCCCCCTGACTAACCCAATGTCATCATCTTCCATGTTCATCAAAGGACATTCCATCAATCAGCTCCACATTTTGACGGAACAAATTTTGTACAATGGAAAAGGAGGACAGAAATAAATCTCATGGCCAATGACCTTAAAATGTGAAAAACTATTTTTATTGGCTCTATTGAGGATACAGAGATAGCTGGGCCAGAAAATGTCAAAGCTATTAATACCTTGCTTCCACCATATGCAAGTATGTCTTTAGCTTGTAAAAGTGCAAAGAAAATTTTGAACAAGCTAAAGGCAATTTTTGAAGGGCAAATTGAATTGCACTCAAATGAAACTAATATTTTTATTAAGATTGACTTGAGTGTAGGTGAAAAGAAGAAGAAAAGGAGGAACAATTCCCAAAAGAAGAAAAAGAGGGGAAAAACAAGGAATATGAGGAAGACAACAATGCAGAAAAATCCTCATGGTTTGAAGGGGAGCAACCCCACAAAGAAAGGAAGAATAATAATAAAAAAGCTAAGCCTCAAGCTAAAAATAAAGAGAAAAGGATAGAAAACATCGTACAGGCTAAATCGATTGAGGGGGAGCAATCTCTGAGTGAAGAAAAAGAAGAGCAGAAAATAGAAGAGAGAGTTGCAGAGAAAAATATGAAGAAAAGACATAGTAGAGGAAGGATGGGTATTAAGAAGAAGAAAAAGGCATTCTTGTCAAAGGAAGTAAATGAACAACTTTCTTCACGCAATTGCAATTCAAAAGAAGAGATTATCAAAGAAAACACCCTTCTCTCCGAATGTCTAGATAAGTCAGACTCATCACATTACTATGACTCGGAGAAAGAAGATGACACGAAGAAAGAATCTAAAGCCCATCAAGAAACAAATGGCTTCTTGACACTAGATGAAAAGGAAAATGTTTAAAGAATCTAGAGACTTAAGGATATAAGGTAAGTGCAGGTATGATAATCAAACCTTAAATAATTTTATATTCTATCATAATCTTCATTCATAACCTTTATTCATTTGTTTCTAATGTAGTTTCATTTGTACATGAATAGGATCTTAAAGTTTAGGTTACATTAGAAGAACTTAAGACAAATAAATTCATTATATTAAACTGAGAAAGAAGAAAAAATCTTAGAGATAATTAGGAATGATGAAACAATGTATTCTTTAAATAACTAGCATGTTTTGTGGATAAGTATGCCAAAGAGGATTATAATTTGTTTAGAACTATAAAGTATTGTAAAATTGCGAGATAATGATTGAAATATTCAAGAATCAAGCTCGTTTAATTTTTGAGAATACTAAATTACTGTTGACAATCTTTCATGGAAACTTGATAGCCCAAATTATCAATTGTAGATCAATTTCAAACTACTTGAATGATTGCAATTCAATCATGTATAAAATTGTTTGGAATTCATATGGGAAACAAATGCAAGTAGCATCATTATATGTATATGGGTTGATCAATAAAATGAATAACTTTGGAGAACAAGCATCATAAGTGATCAAGCAAACACTGTCCCAATTATTCATTAAGAGACAGATTACAGAGTAATTATGAGAAGATGTTATGCTCATTACTCTTGAGAAGTTTGATTATAGGCATATGGAAATTAAGGAAAACTAGATGCTACAATTTTGAAATTTAGGGGGAGAAAATTTTGAAATGAGAGTAAATAATCCAAGTCTGAAAAATGTAAAAAAAAACTAGAAATGCTATTTATATCATCTTTCATTAGACTTGAGGTTCTTGCAATTCACACCTTTGTGATTATACCATAGAAATGTATATATATCAATATGAGATCTAGGATACCAATGCACAATGAGTATGATAATTTCATATTGAGTATCCTTGCATTGATTACAATCTTTAGTGATCAAATCTTGATTTACTAGATTGATGAGACGCATAAAGTTATGCATTATGATGATCATCATATGCATAGATTTGCAAAAGAAACAATGTATATACAAGGGCATACAAAAGGCTTATGGATTTCAAAAGACAACTGAATGAGTGTGGTTAGAGTGAGCATGCAAAGTCATATCCATTGTATTGGTGATCATCAAGTTTTAAATTGCCCCACTCAATTCAAGTTACATAATGAGATGACTTACAAGTAGCAATAATGATGCTTTTTGCAAATTTAGTCCTAGATGGTTTAAAGATGTATCTTCATGGAAAACCTTCAGATCTAGCATTTCATTTAAATGTTATTGATGATCTAAAGGTTAGATTGGATGAAATTGGCATTCCCAAAGATAATTCCCCAAAAAAAAAAATCCTGATTCCTGAGCATGTGGATTGGAGGAGCTTAAGAAAGCTTAAGAAATATTTTAAATTCACATATTCATTATATGAGGGAGTGCTATGTAAGGAGCAAGAGTGGTCTATTTTTGATAAAACATCATAGTAAACCAATTAGGTGATATAATAAATAGATCTTTGGAAGATGGTGATTTTATCTTAGTAAATAGGCCTCCATCTTTGCATCAACATTGTCATCTTGCATCTTGAGTTAAGGTTCTCCCTATGGACTCAATTGTAGCAATAAATCCCCTTTGTTGAGAACCATTACTTGGAGATTTTCATGGAGATTGCCTTAATGATCATACTTTTTAGTCCGTTTTCTATAGATAGAAAGTTAAGAAGATTAGATTGTTAAAGCATCACCAAATGAATGAAATGATACGGGTACTACTTTAAATCAAGAGAATTTTGGTGGATGTTCAATTTGCAAACATCCCTACAAAGTGGTTGTCACCAAACAACATCAAGAAACTACAAATCATTGAGAAAGACAAAAACACAAATAAACAGGGTACTGCATTGTCACATATTAAATATTGAATGATTAAAATGATTTGTGTTTGTGATATTATAAACATAATAAACTTGATTAAATTGATATGATCAAAACCAACAAATCATATAACCAACAAGTGGTATCATCAATGAATTCATTTTCACAAATAGCCCTTGTGAGAACATAAATTCTTGAAATATGACAAACATAGGATCATTCATTATCAAAATTCAAATAATATGTGTTTGGCCTATTTGAAATGTTAAGTGCTTTATTAATATAAAATGATGTGTTTGTGATGATGGATGCTTAAAATGATTTGTTTGACATTATGACAAATTGAATTAATTGATATGTGATTAAAGGGAAAAGTATTTAATGATTGAGGGGGTAGAATAGATTAGAAATTGAAAATCAAAATTTGGTTTGAGAGTGAAGCCGCCTGGTCCCTAAGTGCCTGTGGCCTAGCCGCTTGGCAATTTGAAAGTCCAAAACCTCGCACGTTGTTTTGGCTTCAATTTCTATCCTGTTTCACAATTTCCAACTGGCTGCGGTTCAAAGCAACTTCATCTAAGACCCTAATCTCTCCCAAATCTTCATCTTTCTTCAATTTCTCTAAATTCCAAATCGCCCACGTTACAAGTTATTTCCCATGGCACCCAAAGCTGCTGTTTCAAAGCCTCAAAGGGGAACAAAGAGGCCAAGAATGAGAGGAGTCTCTACATCCCAACCTTCCCCATTTAGAGCCACTCCTGGTTCATAAAGGGTTCATTTTGTAAATGAATCCTTAGGTAATCCCTCTCAACTATATAGATGAGCTTGGTAGAGAAGAAGAAAAAGTGGACATATGTAGAAGGGACAAATGAAAAGCTATTTGATTTAAATACATTACTAGAGGAGGGAGATGGGAGAAAAGTTCCAAAGCCAAAATTCCATCCTAGAGATCTACCTGACTACTATTTTGGGTTAAAGGGAAAAAAAATCAAGTTTTACACTACTATGTTGGGGAGACCTATCCACATTCCTGGAAAGATAAATTTTGCCTTCTTGAACAGATGCAATTCTGACATTAGATCAATGATAAATTATCAAGGGTGGATTGACTTATTGGAATATGCTGCCCCAATATTTTAGGAACTAGTCTTGATATTATACGTTAATTAGAATCCTAGGGAATATCATACTAGTGTGAAAGGAGTAGAGATTCAATTTGGAATAAACATCCTTTCTCCAGAAGAACATATGGGACAAATTCTAGGAGTTCTTGACCATGAGGAAGAAATTAGCTTGAAGAGTAAAGAAATTTTCAATGCTCTCTCCACTGAATAGTTTACACCTCGACTCATAGATACACGAAAATAAATGACATGACAATAGATGTAAGAATGTTGAGGAAGTTAATGGAGTTTATGATCATTCTTAAACTTGGTAGTACAGACCAAGTTATAGTTCATGAAGCAAAGGCATTGTATATGATATACAATTACAAGAAAGTTAGTCTTCTCAACTCATACTCAATGCTTTTAGCTACATGCTAGCTAGGACAGACATAATTATGCTGTATAGAATGTGATTGAACAAAGTGTTTGAGGATTTTTCCGTCCCCACTCATAGAGAATTAATGCTCACTATGCTAACCATGAAAAAGGATTGGATTGGTGAGACTTTATTGAAAATAATGCATGCTATAGAAGCAAAATGCGGAGAGGAAATGGAAATCAAGCACCAACAAGAAATGGAAGAAGATGATGGCAGTGAAGAGGAGGAAGAAGGAGAAGAGAGAGCACCCTCTCAGGAGGAGTAGGAGATAGAAGAGAGAGGAAAGATAGGTTAGAAATAGTCCAATTGTAGAGAGAGATTCATCTTCCCCATGGTCTCAGCTTGCAGATTCTATTCCTTGATCCTCTACCTTCACTAGGTTGTCACTAGAGGTAGAAGAATTGAAGGAAGAAGTGAGTGCTCTTAGGAAAACACAAGAGTCTTAAATGAAGAGATTGTAGAAGAAGTTGGATACACTTCTTTCACACTTTGAGATTCCACACTCTACATCTTCCACACCTTCCAAGCCTATTCTACTAAATCATAGCCCTTCCACTGCTCCAACCCTTACCACAAAGGATCAAGAGCCCACATTCACCATTGATGAGTTCATCACTATACCAACTATCACATTGGGGGAGCCTACTATATCTATGCCTACTAAGGATCCTCACACCACTTAGTAGGAGGAGAGAAACTTGGAGATTCTAGTGTTAGGTCCAACTTGCTATGATATGCAGGGTGTATGGTAAAGCAAGAATCCAAGTGAGATGGGAAAAACAAATAGGATGTGCAAATGCAGAAAATAGAATGTAGCACACAAGCAAAGACAATAAGAATACAAGGATTATAATAGTTTAGGCCCCATTGGCATCTATTCCACTCTCCAGGGTTTTTCCCAACCTTGGGTTCCACTATACCATATGGAATCACACCTCCCTTGATTTCTCGAGCTAACCAAGAAATCTTACAACCTAGTTTTATTAAGTTCACTAGAAACTCATATACTATTGGTTTTCCTTGAGCTCACCAACAACTCATAAAACGTTAGTTTTCCTCTAAGCTCACCAATAACTCATATAATGTTGGTTTTCCTCTGAGCTCACCAACAACTCATATACATTGGTTTCTAGAGCTAACCAGTAACTCTCCTTTACAAATACAAAGTGTGCAAGGAAATGTCTCTAACTTAGGCTAATATGTACACATAGTTAAAGTTCAACTATAAAAGATAAAATATTAAGCACGTTATAGTAATTCAAACTCCTTTAAGATGGTAATGATGTGGCTTTGAACTCTCTTGATCTCAGCAGCACCTTAGAGTGAATGCACTTGGGAAAATTGAGTGGGTTTCTTGTGTTTGATTTATGTTTGGCACTTAGAACCCTTAAGTATAATCTTTCTCTTCAATAGATTATCTATTTATATATTTCAGAGAGACTTTGGACCGTTTGGAAGAAGACCATTGCAATATAGCCATTGTAGCACCACATAAATTTTTGACCATTGGAGTGGCAGGCACATCGCAGGCGGCTATGACCCACGCAATACAGTGGCGGCTACCATATCGCCCATGATAGTTCAGTTAGAATGTATCTCCCTAGAACCCCGCAGGCGGTATCGTAAATGGCTGACATACCGATTGTGACCTTTGAGAACTTCTGAACCTTTCTCTAAAGTTTGAAACATGTCTTCTGAAGCTTCCTTTCTTCCTTTTAAGCTTCCTTTGAATTACAAAATTTTAGAAAAAAACATTCTTAGGTTAATTCAAGTCATTAACAAGTTTTGTTAATCATCAAAGCTAAACACTTAGGGTCAACATTCTCCCCTTTTTTGATGATGACAAAACTTAATGATTGCACTAATAAAAATAGTGCTAATAAACTAAATAAACTCCCCCCTATCTATCTAATTCAATAAGCTTATGAAAGTTTGTTTCATTATAGCTCATTATGATAACATTGGTCCACATTCAAAAGTTTAGTTTCTCCTTCTTCCCCTCTTCTATCATTTTTCCTCAAATACAGCAAGACATAACCTCTAATTCTCATGATTATGGGTTATGTGATCTTAGGGAGAGAGAAAACTTGAAAGGAAAAGATATGTTTCTATTTTATACATTTTGTGAGATTTTCATGTTGAGAGATTATGTAGTGAGGTTTAACATTATTATACTTTATGAAATTTGATATACATTTTTGAGATTGCTTGAAATAGTATGGATTTTGATTTGATAACTTTTGTGCTTGGATTATAATTATGAATGATTATGCCAGCTTTTGAGATTCATTTTTGTGATTGCCAAAAAGGGGGAGATAGATAACTTTCATATTTCTTTTGGTTGATTGTTTGATTGGAAATTTGTGATATATTTGTGAATTATATCATGATGTTGATTTTTACTTGCTAGTTAAGTCTGACGATATATGTATACATACATTAAAGTTAGGATTCAACTTGGCTTGATTGAGTTAACATACTGGTATTGGAATATTTCAAAAATACTCAACTCAAAATTTTTTGTATATTTTGAAAACTTTTGAATAAGTTAGGTACTTTCAAAGTTTATTTCTACTTGGGTTGAATGAAACTTCAAATTTGACACGATTACATTACCAAGTTGTATGTTAAACTTGTTTGGGGAACTTCATGGTTCAAGATCTTGATTAGGAATTCCATCCCTACTAAAATCTTGTGTAATCAATATATAAGGTTTAATTAGCTATGCATAAATTGAGCCCTTTATGGGAATTATCTTTTGCTTAAAATCACACTTAAATAAATGTTACTCATGACATGAATGTGTTCTATATTGATGAAAATTCTACAATCTCATGTTCATGATAAACTACATATATTGATTAGTGGTACCTACATGTTCTATCCTTTAGAGTTCAAAATGAAACATGAATGTTGATTTAAATTATGAAATACAAAGAATTATTCATAAGAAAAGAAGTCCTCCAACCTCATCTCCCTTCTACTACACCTTTTTGATTATGATAAAAAGGGAGAATATGAGTTGTTTTCATTCTCAGTAAGAATTATATAAAAAGAGGGAGAATAGGATAGGTATGATTGACATGACTTGTTAAATGGTGGAGAACCGATGGAATATCTTAGCACATGAACTTAAAGGAATCAAACTCCAAAGGGTTACATATTAAACATAGATAGGGACAGTTTGCTATTAGTTCATTAGAATGTCTTTTAACTATACAAGTCATCAAGTTTTGTCATCATCAAACAGGGGGAGATTGTTAGATCTAGGTGTATTATTTTGATGATAACAAAACTTATCTTATACTTGATTTAAGCTAATAATGCTTTTTACTAAGATTAGGAGCGTTGAAATGTAAACAGATGTGCTTGGAATATGATTACATTATCGAAGCATAATAGCTGCAAGAATATTATAAAAGCTATACACTTGAAATAAACTAAAATGTTTATAAATGATTAGAAAAATGAGAAATTGTAATGAACCACATTGCATTAAAATTGGTTTATCATATTAAAATGATTTGAATAATGGTGCCTCAAAGCAATATCATTTCATATATAAGAAGAACTTTTGCAATATGAGAATGTATATGTGTAGCCTTCATATCAAAATAATCAATGAGAAAATCACAAAAGAAATGAAAGAAGAGTTGTTTTTGTCAATCATAAAAAATGGGGAGATTGTAGAATACAATGTGATTATTCATACTTTGATGATTAACAAATACATAATGAATTTTATATGTAAAATGTTAAGGCTCACAAAGTAGCACAGTGCAGAAATTTCAAGTGTAGGTTATAGCCGCCCGCGGAAACCACTTGTAGTGTTCCAAGAAGAAGTGAAGTCCTTGGACATCCATAGTCGATACTGCAGCCACTTGTAGGTACCGCTTGCGAGCACAGTTGAAGCCAGAGGTGCCATGACATACCACCTATCACATTTCTTTAGAGCTTTTGAAGCTCTCTTCAGATCCTCTATACATCAAAGGAGAATTGTCTAGAAAACTCATCGTGCTTGACATATTGTTTAGGCCGCAGCCAATTGGCTTAGCTGCCTGCCATATTGCCTAAGAGTGGCCAGGGACATACATTCAGGAGTTTTGCCAGAGTTCTGACTGTAGTCAACTCACCATGTTGCTTGCCATATCACCTAGGGCACAACCAAATACCAGAGTTACCTTCAGTACCACCTGCCAACCCCAACAATTAGAAACTTGAACATTGCAAAGCCATGAACTACCTTCCAACCATTATCAACAGTCAAGTTTTTGAGAGATCTATTTAAGGAGAAGTGTTGGGACGTTTCAAGTATTGAAGAAGTAATTGATTGAGCCTTAGCCTTCATGAAATCTTTGCAACCATAAGGCCAAGCACGTAACCTTGTCCATATTCATTTAAAAGCTTTCAACTTCATAATCTTCACACAAGGCCTTCTTCACTAACACAAAGGGAAGTCCTTCTGTACCACAAAGAGCTGCTCAAAGATTAAGCCCTTTCTAGTGGTACATCGATACACTAGTCAAAAAGTGTAATTTATTTTTTATTTCTTTATGTGTAATTTCTTGTGTTGGTATTAGAGACCAAACTTAAAAAGAATAAGGGTGATTGTTGGAGTGTGTCTCACAATCAACTTGTTAGTTTATACGGCCTCTTAAGCTAGAATCAAGAAGAGTGCAAGATGCACTAATGTATATGCCTCCTAGAGCTAGAATCTAAAAGAGTGCAAGAAGCACTAGTTTATGCTCCATAAAGTTAGAATCTAGAAGAGTGCAAGAGGTGTTAGCATTACACTATATATGATTTTGATGATAACAAAACTTACACTAAGATTCCTGTATGCTTAAATCTCTAACCATTATATATATGGTTATGAATCAATAACAATTAAATAACAAAAATACTTAACCAAGAATGATTAATTAAATAAGCATATAGACTTCATTTTATGGTGCGCACACAATAAACATAAATTAACTTTCACTGCATAAACTTACTAAATAAATATTATGCACTATAATTACTTAAGCTTTCATATTATGTATTCAATGAAAATGTATATTATCCTTACTTTACAAAATGCTACAATCACATGAGGATAAAATACATTATGATATTATATATGAAAGCTAATAATGTAGCAAGTGCAAAAATATTCAAAAGCAAGATAATGATCATCTACAACAAACTACCATATTTATCTGCTACATTTCAAAGGAGCTAAACTGATTAAAATCATGGAAGAAGAAGAAGAAAATAAAAGGTTTGGAGATAAGTAACAAAAAGGTTACAGTTGTCTAAGAGAAGCTTCCACGAATAAAAGTATCGGAGAAAAACAAGACTTCAAAGGAGTACTACAACGAGCCTGCATTGCCTGTCAACCTCAATAAGAAAATATCAATAGACAAATGCAAACCAAGAAGATAAAGGAGAGGCCATAATCAGAGAGCTTAAGTTACGAACTACTAATATTTGATCAGTTTGTCCAAGATAAAAGCACAAGGATGAAGAAGTAAGCCTGTCTAAGATAAAGAAAGAAAAAAACGCTCCATCAAATACTCAAACAAAGGAAGAAAGAAAAATTGCCACCCAAACAACAATACAAGAAACAAGAAGACTAGTGTTGTCTGAGGAAAGGATGATAATATAAATATAAAAGAGAGAGAGCAACTTCAACTGAGCCAAGACAGATAGGTCAAAATTAAAGAATCAAGGAAGTTGCTAAAACAAACCCCTTCTGTTGCTCGAAATGTGCAGACAAGCTAAAGAACTCTACTTCATCTTCGGATCAAAAAGGTCATCTATTATGACAGATAAAGTTCAACCAAAGCAGAAGATGATGAAGATGCTGCACAGTAAGCATAGACAAAGCCAAATAGACAAAGAGCTACTTAGATTGAATTGGGCTGCAACAGACAGAGGCACGATCGTATCAACTTACGATAAATAAATGCGACGTGCAAAGTATTCTATCCAAGACAAAGCAGAACATACTTCTTCTATCGCTTATATCAGACAAACACCACACTTTGTCTGCTTGAGCAAATTGAAGTAAGCTTTGTCTAGTACTTTTGACAAACAACAAGGAATAAAAGAAGAAGATCTCACTTCGTTTGTTAGTGCAAGACTAAGCAAACTTCATTTGTCACCTCCAACAAACAACGAAGAACAAAGGAAGCATATCCTACTTCGTCTATTTGTATTAAGGGAACTGTTTGTCAATCGATCAACTCATCTTCGTTAGCACTATTCAAGTTAATCTGTTGTCTTCAATAGACAAAGCATATACACAAAGGATCGATCAATAGACAAATATTTTGAAGGAATTATGATAAACGAAGAAGTGTTTGTCTATCAGTCAATGTAACTTCATATGCATCAAAGTTCGTCTGCCACTTAATAGACTATCATTCTTATGGAAGTTCAACTGACAGACAAACCCAGGGAGAATTCACCTGCAACTTATGGCAGACTAATGCAGACAAAGAGAGGTCATTAAGTGTCAGAGGAAAATTGTTTGTATGACTTTGTATACAAATGGTATCTACATTCGAGCTGTTATCATGCAAACTCATACTAGTCACCATTTTCAGCAATAAGGTACGCTGCAAGTTTTTTAATGCTATGATGAGTTAAACGAGGAACACATTTATCATAACTCATCCTCCTCTCTGATTGGCATTGCAGCAGCTTGAGACAAAACAGAAAGACCTAGACTTCAGTGGTAGAAAATTTAAACAGTCTTATTCATTCAATGCTGCTCTCGTCTCTGCATTGATTGACTCCCATCTTCTCCAAAAGTTGAGATTCTGAAGAAGCTATTTAAAGAGAAGAAGTGGGACGATTTAGAGGTGGTGAAGGAACCTATTACAAATGCACTCAACATGATGCAAATCCTTCCACCCATGGCCAAGAGCTTAAACCATCATCTATCTTTTATGAGATTAAATCTGC
Organism: Pouteria campechiana; assembly: GCA_036873735.1. Classification (NCBI taxonomy): domain Eukaryota; kingdom Viridiplantae; phylum Streptophyta; class Magnoliopsida; order Ericales; family Sapotaceae; genus Pouteria; species Pouteria campechiana. The sequence goes on from JAYJMB010027167.1 coordinate 76,210, forward strand.
TTATCTTAATGGCCATTTTGTTTACATTTTGGAAAGATCTTTTATTAATAAAGCTGTAAAAGATCCAATCTTCCCCTGTGCTTAAAAGTGTAATAGTTTTCTGGTTAATCTGAAAAACCAGAGAGTCTATGGTTAACTCATCAAACCACTTTGAAATAAGTTCATGGTAAGCTCAAGAAAACCACAATGTATGAGTTGGTAGTGAGTTCTGGAAAACTACCAAGTTTGCTAGTGATCTTTGAAACAGGTAAGTTTCTTGGTGAACTTGTAATACCAGAAGAAGTGTAGGGGACACTTGAGTATGCCCCCTAGAGTTGGAATCCAAAAAAAGTGTTAGGGACACTTATATATTCTATTATACGAGGTATAGTAGAATCCAAGGCACAATGAGTTGGCATCCTTGGAAGAGTGGATATAGGGATAGGGTCCTCAACCACTATAAAATTTATCTTATCTGTGTGTGTGTGTTTGTTCATTTATTTTATTCCTCATGAATCTTATCATTCATCTTATGTCACATCACACAAGCATGAAAATAAGAAAATGATCCAATAGGGGTTAAGTAATGAATTTTTATTTACCTAATTCACCCCTCCCCTCTTGGGATAAGCTATTCTATAGGACTCTACAAGTGGTATTCGAGCAACTAGATAAACAATTCTAGTGATCTGTTTAGCTTACCCAATATTATCATCGTCTGTGTTATTTAAAGAGTATTCCATCTCCTAATTTCCAAATTTTTGATATATTAAACAGGATATAATGGAAAAGGAGATTGGAAACATTTCTTATGGTCAAATGATATATAAAAGATTATCTATATTGGCATAAGTGAGGATGAAACAAGAGCAGAGGTAATAATGTTTGAAAATTTTCCATATGCTCTCTGTCTCACCATTCACAAAGATGTCTTGACTTATAAATTAATATGAGATACCATTCACAAAGATGTCTTGACTTATAAATTAATATGAGACACCATTCACAAAGATGTCTTGACTTATAAATTAATATGAGAAGTCCTTAGACTACTAAAGATAAATTATTAAGGGACAAAAATACTTGGCACTCACACACCACTTGTGTTATCATTTAAACTAACTTGAGTGCAGGAAATCTAAGAAAGGAGAAAATATACTCCTAAAAAAGAAGAAGGAGAATAAAGACTTAGTCTGAAGAAACAAATTGAAGACACGATGAAATACCAAGTTCTTTCAAATAATAAAAAGGAAAGGTAATTGCAAGTATGACACTTCAACTTAAATGCCATCATCGAATATGTCATTATCTGAATGTTTAAAATATTTACTTGCGAATTTCTTTCAGTCCAATCTTTTATTAAGATGTATTCATATTCCGTCCTTCAATTTATTAATTCTGTCTATGTGCCTTTACTTTTAATATTCATATATCTAAAGAAACAAATTTACATTATGTTCTTTTAAGTTTTACTTATTCAGTTCATTCTTTTAAATTCAAGTTTCTTTTTTCAATTATTTACTTCTGTTTGCTAGAAATCTATTTACATTTATTTTTAAAGTCCTACCTATTTTATCTGAGCATTCTTATCAAAGATATTCTTTGAATTTTTATTGAGAAATAGAATTAAAAATTAGAATTTTGTCTAAATTTCCTTTAGTTTTATATAGATTAAAAATTGAATTATGAAACTATGTTTACGTATTCATTCATTCATTTGCACATTATGTAAAAGCCATAAGATTTTGATTAATTAGATAATTGTACATTAATAGAAATAAACTTTCATACATAAGCATTTTTTGTGCATATATTGTTCATTCATATATATAAATAGAAGAATATAAAATTAACACTAGGACAAATAAAACTCTAAAAATACAAAGTAAACCTTTCAAGATAATCTAGAAGAAAAAGAAATATTCAGAAAACAACTAATACTAAAATAATAAGAACAAGAATATCTAAAGGACATACAACTTAAAGAAAAGATAAAAATAATGAAACTAAATGATTATGCTCAAATTCATTTAAGGTGAATTAGTCTAGCACCTAAGATTAATGATAACTTATATCTGTGCTAGCTCAAATAACTCAGTGGTTGATTAAAGTAAATGCTTGTCATAATCATTCATGAAAACTACTTTAGTCCATTATCTTATTTTTTCTACATACTATTGCGATCAAAATGACTATTTGCACTAATATATTGGCAATGAACATCCACATCAATTTGAATTTATTAACGAAGAAATAGTACAAAGATATGTTAAGTGAATGTAGGAAAGCTTGTGTTGAACTGAAGAAGAATGAGAACAATGAGAAATCAAAACCTTCTTCTCAGCTTACAAATCTAAGTAAATGAGTCAAAAAGTTCTAGTTCTGAATGCAAGAAAATGATTGAACAAATTTACACTATTTGCTAGACAATATTTTATCTCAGAGGAAGGATCATCAAAGACTTGACAGCAGAAGCTAATCGCATAGTCAAGATTGACAACAACATCTACAAACTCAAATGAGAAATCTATGAAGGAAGCACCAAAAGAGATAAGTTATCAAACTTGATTATATTTCTTGCTACATACTCTAGATGCCTCTAAATAACTATATTGGATTTGAATTAAATTGATTTTACTGCCTTGAGCTAAATCATGACAAAAATATTAACAAATCTTAAAATAATCAAAACTCATTACAATCCTAAGGCAGAGTCAAGTCTGTTTGGGAAATCTCACAGTTTAAGGTCTCGTATAGGAATTCATTCCTAATCATTCAATCAGTAATGAAGTTTATTGGCTTGATCTCACATAAAGAACTAAAATTGAAAAGTAATAATCATAAAAGACACCTAACTAGAGGAGTTGAAAAAATTGCAAACTCCACCTAGGTAGCACAGTTAAAGTGTAAACTGAGTTCTAGGTAGCATAGTCAGAGTGTAACTAAGCTCCAGGTAGCACAGTGAGAGTGCAACTGAGCTCCAGGTAGCACAATCAGAGTGCAATTAAGCTCCAGGTAGAGCAGTCAGAGTGCAACTAAACTTCAGGTAGCGCAACCAAAGTGGAACTGAGCTCTAGGTAGCTCAGCCCCAATGTAACTGAGTTTCAGGTAGCACAGTTAGGATATTTGCAAACTACACCCAACTAGAGGAGCTGGAAAAATTGAAAATCCACCCAACCAGCGAAGTTGAAAATTTTATAAACCACTCCCAAGTAGCATAGTCAGGCCTTCCAAGTCTATAAATACCCCCTCTTCTCATTTGAGAGAGATATATAATTTTCCTAGACTTAAGGCATTGAGGATTCTTTATGAGACAGGTGCTTCCTTTGATGCTAGATGCTTTTAGCTTACTGGATATTTCTCTTGGTGCTTGAGGGCACTCTGCCATGGTCCCACCATGGTACACATGTGGGTCTTACCCACGCTGTGGTAATGGTGAGTCCCACATGATTAATGGATAATAAGATGCTATCGGTTTGAACAATTAAAACATACTTAAATTGCTTGAAGCCTAATTAAACCTTATGAATGGTAAAGCTACTCTAGAAATGCCCCATAAATCATGAAAATGATGACATGTTCCTTATCCGTCATCTTAAACTAATTAGAGACTATCATTAGCATTAATCACTATCATTAGTGCTAATTATGATTAAACTTAATTAACTCAAAGTATTATTAGGCTTAATTCATGCAACTTTATGATCTCTCACAAGTTAATGGTAGAGATCGCCTGCTTTCAATTTTCCACGGGAAAATAGAAAAAACCACGCATCCACTTATTTAAAAAAGCCTAATTAGGACCGAGTCATTGAGGCATGAATCACTGAGTCAAACCTTAGCAAACATCACTTACCAAATTATTCAAATGCCTAAGTCTAGGATTGAGTCACTGAGTCAAACCTTAACAAACACCATTCATCCAATCATTCAAAAAGCCTAAGTTAGGACTAAGTCATCGAGTTAAACCTTAGCAAAACTACTTCAATCAGCTAAATCCAGTCAACTTGATGCACTCTTCCTGAGCTTCTCATAGGCAATGTGAGAAAGGTGATCAAAATCCAATTAACCTGACCCACTCTTCCTAGGCTTCTCATTGGTAATTTGAGAGAGCTGAGTACCTATTTTCTTCTAGTCACTTTTAGATATAATCATAATAGAGATCACTTGATCTTGAGTCCTTCCGGGATATGCAAATTGAGTAACAAACCACCTACTATCTCTATGGTTTCTTATAGTTTAAATAACAAAAATCATCGGGTCTTGATTCCATTTAGGACAAATCAATTGGATCAAAATATCCATTCTTTAGGTTAACCTAGAGTTTAGCAACCCAGTCTAGAGCTATGTCATCCTCTTGATCCATTGGCTTGAGGCGATCTACCAAATTTCAAGTCATCATAATGTGCTCGGCAAATCCAAAGAAAACACACATTTATTTGAGAGTGTATTTTATTTTGGGGTCTCCAAATGCATTGTACTTTTCCTTTTAATCAAGGGTTTTCTTCTTTTGTGAAGATGTAATTAGGACCACTTGTAGTCTAGGATGTGAATATACAATTTCTTGATGTACACAATAAGTGTAATTAATTGAGGACATCAATATAAAAATAGAAATTATTTGATTCATTCGATTCATTCAATAAATGATAAATCTTTATGTGTTCCATTTTTATTTTAGTTCCTCTTTTTGTACTTGTTACAAAAATGGTAAACCCGATGTGAAATATCCCACCCTTTGTCTTTAAGGAAAAGTAATGCCAATGTATTTTAGAGACCTTATTTTTCATGGAACTGACTATGTTCTTCTTTTAGTTTTTGCAGATCTTTAGTTGTTTTCGCATTTACTCTTTCTCTCTCTCTCTCTCTCTCTCTCTCTCTCTCTCTTTCTCTCTTTTCAGAAATCTTTTCCAATGGCAACATCACTTGTATTCGGATTCCTACTAGGTGGCGGTTTCGCCATCAACACCCCATGTAACTTTGACAAGAATGTCCCTCACTCCTTTATTATATTGCCAAATAGTCAGACACTAGTAATTTATAAGAGGGAGTTGGCTCTAATTCCTCCCTCAACGAAGGCTGCTTTAGTAGTTCCCAAGACTGAACCATCAATGCCAAAGGTGGCTTGCACTAACCCAACTTCCTTCAAAAGCAAGGTTGAGAAGAGGCATAAGAAGAATAGAAAGCAAAGGAGAAAAGATGTTTTCCCTCATGCTCATAGAATTTTGGAGATGTACTTATCTTCAATGCCACTTCAAACTCCTTTAAGACCGGGAGTACTCGAGTTTCTGCTCCCATAATGCAAAAGAAGGTTGTAGCTCTCAATCTCCCTAATGAAATCGAGGGGAGGCAGACACGAGCTCCCTTCAATCCCCAATCTAATGCACTGAGCGAAGCTGCCAAGGGTTTTGATTAGCCTATCAGACAAGTTGGGGGGAGGTTGATAAAGAAAAACAAGTCCAAGAGGAGGTCAACTTGTAGGTTGACCATTCAAGAGAAGAAAGAAGAATGGAAACTACCATCCAAAAAGCACATTGCAGCAGTAAAAAGACTCTCCTTCCCAAGATGACTATTTGGGAAACAACATCTGACAGCCTTAAGATAGAAAAAAGAGAAAGAAGAGCAAATTTTGGAAGCCTTAAAAAATAAACCAGAAGAGGACAAAGATGCAACCTGTCAGTGTTTATACAACTTCAGCTAACAGGGACTCATCATTAGCACCGCACAGCCCACCTTGTTTGAGGATGGTTATAAGATCAATGGTTAGATTTATGGTGCCTCTCTTGATGTTCCATTCTCCTCTAGAAGACATTGGGAGAGAGGATTATACGTCTATGTCTTCTCACTAATTGATGCACAGAGGCTAAACTTTCCCTATAGTCATGTCATATATGATGGGGGGAAAATGCAGCTTCTACATCCACAAAAGAAGTGATGAGATGATTGGAGTTACTAGAAGTAGAAAATCAAAAGTGATGAGCTCATAATATACCATGTTTTATTACCTACATTTATATATATTTTGGATCCTCTTTTGATATAAATGTAGTGGATTCTAATAAATCTGTACTTAATTTAGTTATTACTTGATAAGTAAATTCTATATTGATTTAGTATTTTATTTATAGATAATTAAATGCAATAAATGGAAGAAATTATGAAAGACATCAAGGTGGAGAAAGGAGCAAAGCAATGAAGTTTGGATGATAAACAAGTAGTTGAAAAATGAAGATTATAAGTTGAGGAAGTTGAATGTAAAAAGCACCACTTTGACACAATTTCTGGTACCAATTGAGATGGATTTAGCTGAATATAAGTTTTATCCCTTAAAGTTCTCAATCCAAAGAATCAAGAATCATAGGATTTTGATTTGAAACATGGACGTTATGGACAAAATACTACAATTATCTTAGACTTCAATTTTGTTGACAAAAATTTTGGATGTATAGAAAATGACATCGCTTGTGGTCCAATTTGGAAATATTTTTAGGATATTTGGAAAACATCTTCAATATAACAGTTGTATATCTGAAAGTTATCTTTCCAATTCCTTAAGAATCATATCATTCTAAGATTGTATGAGAAAGTTATAGTTAAAGTAATTTGACCATCTTCAATGGACAACAACCCGACACCGATGGCACCAGTGGCGGCCCATAATTTTAGAATTTTTTTATTAAGTGTGTAGCTGGGGGTTTTTAAGGAGGAGTTAGGGTATTTTATTGGTTCCCATTTGGAGAGTTTTCTCTGACTTCTAGAGGTTGATTTCTGAGAATTTTCTTATGAAGAAGAAGGAGAGATTGCAAGTAAGAAAGAAGAATGAGAGAAGATGTTCTACATTATGATCATCCTGTCTAAGGGAGTTGTTTTGATTTTTCTTATGAACTAAATCTCTTTTACGAGGGTGAAGATGTAACCCTTTTTGATACTCTTTGTTATGGATTGTTGGTTATTAATGTTATATGATCTTGTTTCATTCATGATGTTGTTTGCAATGATTTAACTCATTTTATTGCTTGATCACCAACATTATAAGTTAGATTAATTATCAAAGCATGGTTAAGGTAATACCATATGCTAACCATGAGCTCCCTTGAATGAGAAGGATAGTTGGTTAAGGTAGACACCATATACTAAACCATATTATTTTGGTTCTTATGTATGTTCTTGAGCTTTATGGGTTTTCACCTCAATTATGCTACACACCATAGGTAATTAGAATGAGTAAAAATACTTGATTTAAATTGGCACACTCAACGATAATAATCTTACTTTTAAAATAATGAACCCAAATGAGCCATTGAATACAACATCCCATTAGCAAAGAGGTATCATCTAGTGGTGAAATCGGATCCCTAAACCTTTGCATCTTGCTAATCTCCCTGCATTACTTTTAGTCATTTGTTTACTTGCATTCCATTAAATTTCTAAAATTTTGAAATTATGCTAAACATTACTCCATGTTTATTTAGTTATTAATACATTCTTTTGATGGTTAGGATAATTCTGTAACTAGAATTAATTAAGTCGGTTTAAATATTTTCTATGGAATCGACCCTTACATTGCACACTATACTGCTATATGTCCGTACACTTGAGAGAAATTATAATTTGAACCATTAAGATTTTGGTGTCATTGCCGGAGAATGGTTTCAAATTGATTTGATTAATTTAGTTACAATTTTTCTTTTTCCTTATTATAGGATTATTGTATTTAGAATTTTTCTTTCATTCTTTTTTGTCGCTGAGCTATGCTTGTAAGGAAGAAGAATAGATGGGAGAAGACATGGAAAATAGGGTGACTCCACAAGCACAACAGTTGATGAAAGAGGTTGTACGCCCTACCACAAGAAGATCAATTTCTTGCATTGTTTTGATTGAAAATGCCAGGAACTATGAATTAAAGCATAAACACTTTGACATGCTTCCTTCTTTTCATGGTTTTCCTGTAGAAGATCCTTTAACATTCATGTGTGATTTTTAAAATTTTAAAATTATAATAAACATTACTTCATATTTATTTAGTTACAAATAAATTCTTTTGAAGGCTAGGATAGTTCTGTAATTGGAATTAAGGACCGACCCTTGCATTGTACATTATCTTGCTATACGTCTGTACACTTGCGATGAATTATAATTTGGACCATTAAAAAATTACGAGAGTTATGTGTGTAATGAAATGTTGGTCAGACTTTTAATTCTGGCCAACCTCCAATGTTCTGCATCCTTTCAACCTTCCATCCATGGGAACATTGTAAGGCCCCACCCTGGGGCCTTTGCATTTCACTATTACCCTATAATTTTTCTATTTTTAAAGAAAATATTTTGCCAAAAATTTGATAGAGTTTACTCTAAAATATAAGATTATATACCTATATAATTCTTTATCATATATAGTTATAATTTCAATGATTAAAAGCAATGACATAAACCAGAAAAAATATATCCACAATAGCCCAACTCACC
>JAYJMB010027168.1:0-38168 GCA_036873735.1 Pouteria campechiana
GAAGACTTCAGGTCATTAAAGTGTGCTTCTAAGGAGTCTTTAAAGATTCCTCTATATTTTAAATTAACACTACAAAATTTTCATCTTGCTTTAATTATCTGGCTTGAGTTGGTATTCTTAATGCCCCACCTCTCGGGTCTATTTTCATGATATTTCCTCACAATTTCATTATAATTCACCATAATTCCCCAACTTCTAGGGTGGGGTACTAGGTGTTATTTTTGGATCGGACTAAGTCCACCCGATAAATGGACAAAGTTTCCCCTGAAATATTAGATTATACTCCTATACAATCATTAATTAATTAAAATCATAATTTTAAATAATCACAAACATCAATATTATCTAACTAAATCATACCCAAACCCACATTCGTCTGCCCAAAATCGGAACCATCATGATGGCAATACATCTAAGGGAAATTCTATCACCATATTATAATTATTGAATTATGACCCGCTATACTATTTCATTTGAGATCATTTAATTATAATCACATAAACACATAATGAATTTACAATTACATATATACACAATGAGATTCCAATCCCAATACATCATACCACAATAATGTCTTCGACTCCTGGTTCAATAGTTCCAACTTACAGTTCTTTACTTGATTTGTCAATTAAAAATTTAAATAAAAAGGCGTGAGTCCGGGCAACTCAGTAAGTAGGCATAGATAAAATAAAATAATAATTAATCGTAACAACATGTTCTAACCTAGAACATGTATCAAATACAACATAATTTAAATTTAAATCATCATCATAAACATATCACATTCGCATCTCATCCTGAGATGTATGACTCAAGGCAATCATATCATGAGGCTCGCATTTTTATTCTTTCTATGCACACCCTATGCCTTTCCAGTTTATGATATCATACAATGCCATTCCGACATTTTACATCACATCTAAGCCACTTTGGCTTATCATACCACAATACACGTCATATAAGCGTCTCATATCACCATACATGCCATATAGGCACCACATATCCAATTATGCTATACAGGCATAATATTACAACTGTCCCTTCAATGTACAATACATCGTTATACATATCTATACTATTATGAAATACTTCCCATTTCATTCATACATACAGTTATATAATATATTATTTCACTTACACAGTTATGGGATATCACTTATCCCATCTTTATCACCTATTAACAATATCACAATAGGGAATAATAAATTTCCTATTAATTCATACAATGAAAACACATCAATATAACATACTATCAAATCTTAACATGGGATATATGATGTAAATAATGGCATATATAAGGAACAATTATGTGAATAATTTGATGTGAATAAGGGCACATATAAGGAACAATTATGTGAATAATTTGATGTGAATAAGGGCACATACAAGGAACAATTATGTTGATTTATTTTGTGAAGAATGTAAACCGTATTTTGTATATTAATATTATGAGGGGAGGCAATATATTGTATTCGACATTGACCCGTGTAAAAAATGTTATATTTACGTGTTAACTTCAATGTAATTGAGATATTAATGATATGGGCTGGATACCTGGTCATATGTGTATGTGATATATGTGTGGATATTATAAGCGTGCTTACCTAATTATAGTTCATGTCAAGTTCCCACTATTCCCAGATCTTAGAATTATGGGCGCGATCAAGTGCGATGACCGTCCATTGGAGGCGCAAATAGGGGTGCCACAAAGGTGGTATTAGAGCCTGGGAATTTTAGTAGCTACATACTAGAGAGGAGAAAGACAACAATTGACAGATGGGTACCTAGATGGGAGCAATTAGACTAAGTTGAATAGGAATAAATGCAAATAAGATGTTTGCTAGTTAGGTGCAGTTATTGCTTGCTTGTTCGTGACAATAAATTACAAAATGGCACTCCAAAGAAGAAAGCTAACAAGGGCAAGTAATGGTGAACAATGGACCAAGCTAGTTAGTTACGTGATCTGTAAGGGTGGCAAAACCAAGGCTTAGGGCATAAGAAGGATAGAAGCGCAAGAGGCCTCAAGGTTCCAAGGATTGATAAAATTGATGATAAGGGCTTTTTGTAGACATGCTAACACAGTCGATCCACAACAATTGCTGGCAGTCCTAGCTTAAAACACCTACAAACCCCGCACCATCTTGCCAACTAGTGAGACAATAAAGAGAAGAGGGGAATGAACAATACAGGATTAGAAGAGGATAGACACAGAAGGTAGGAAGAGAGATCTGACAAGACACAGAAGGTGGGAAGAGAGATCTGACATGAATGCTTTCTAAGGTACGCACCCTCCATCCTTTAAGGGGGAGATAAATTTTAGAGTAGTTAAGAAGTGGGTCTCCGGATTGGAGAAGATCCGTAGTTTCATGAAGTGCATAGACCAACAAAAGGTACAATATGTCACCTTTATAAGCGAAGATGTGGAAGACTGGCGGCAATTAGCCAAAGAAACATTGCGTGAAGGGGAAAGGAATCTAACACGGGCAAGTTTCCTGAGATGTTTTCCACCAATTTCTTCCCGATAACGGGAAGGCGAGAAGGGCAACAAAGTTCTCTAGTCTGATCCAAGGTAGAATGGTTGTGGGAGAGCATAAGGCAAATATCAGATCATTGTCTTGCTTCCCTAATGGGTGAAGAAAGGCATTATGCATTTATATAACCTGCATGACAAATGGATCGCATGTGGGGTTTTGCAATAAGAGGTGAAAGGGTGATATATCCTATAGTCAACCTGGGTCAGTAAAAATTGTTGCTGGGACTACAGTAGTGAAAGGAGGCGTTCTAAGTGTGTACCACAGCTTCAATATAAATGCAAAGTGTAACAGCAACACCAAAAAGTGATGTGAATTAAATAAAGGGATGTGCATATGCCACGCATAAAGCCGATTTACAAAAATATGATGACCTTGAATTCTTTCCAAAAAGGTGGAGATGATGTGTTGAACAACGCAGAGATTGTTCTTTTGACCAAAAGAACTTGTAAAATAAATTTCTAAGCGAAAGAATTATTCAATTAATGTGTTGTCCCAAAGAAGATGAGATATCATCAAGAGATTTTTAGCCCTTAAATAAAAAACTTGAGCTTTTTGTTTGGTAGTACCGCAAATAAAATTGAGGCTGTTGACATTACCAATAGTTTTGTTCCAGAGAATGGTCTTACCCATGATATTAAATTATAAAAATTGTGCATATTCAATTGGGGGAAACAAATTGAACGACTGATTAATACAAAGATTACAGAGGTTCATTGCTTGGACAAGAGACCAATAATTCAGAGATTTTATGGATTAGTATTATAATCAGAGGCAAATCTAAGTTACACGAATGAGAAGAACAACCATAATGAAGATACAAGTCATGACAAAAATCAAAAGCGAAGTAAGGCACGTTGTCTTGGAGCTCTCGGAATAAATTGCCATGGCACGTGTATATGCATGAACCGTACTGGCCAGGCTATGTTCAACAGCCCTCTCAGTTGAATCGAGTATCTGCAGGGGCAAAAATTCCCAAAAAAGCACAAATCAGCAAGACAGAAATTCCCAAATAGCAAAAATCATAATGAATGAAACATGGATTAAAAACTCATAATCATCCTTCAATCACCAGAAAGAGTAATGCTCTTATCAAACATGTATTAAGAAATGCTGCAACATTATGAAAATACGTGCAAATGGTCGCGGTCAACTCCCCATTTAATCCAATTTCCAAATGGGTTGAGTCAATGGCAAATGCATCACCGGTTAGAAAATAAGATCCATTTTATGTAAACAAGTCACCCATAGCTTAGTCTCAGTTTGAACTGTAGGTAACTGGATGACCCTTAAAGCTTATTGATGTTAACAAAGCTAAAATTAACAGATCCTAATATATGGATGCACGATTATTGATTTTAAGTGGCTTACCAGGCAAGGGTTAGGATACCTTTAGCTCTACATTATATTCTTAAACTTGAATGAGGTCTTACAAGATTAATAACCAAATCCAACCAAAATAGAATTAATAATTGGGTCGATTTAAATCGATTGGTGCAGGATCAACAAGCTGCTGTGTTAGCTTAGATTTGGCAAGCACCCAAGAAAGGAAGGGTGAATTGAGCGTTAAAAATTAAATTATGTAGGTACCCAAACCGTTTTGCTAACAAGTGAGATTGCAAGGACGGCTAAATAAAGAAATGAAAAGCGCAAAAAAGTAACTCATAGAAAGAAACTTTTATCGTGGTTCAATACACTAACACCTACACTCTTTCATAGCATACCTCTCACTTTGGGTTCCGCTAGCACACATTAGCGCAAGTATATTTCAGAATCAAAACTCCATTCTGGATTATAGCCCCAAGGGGTACTCAAACATAACAAAATAGATAATAGCAATGAACCCTCAGACAACCTGTTTAAGCTCTTCTAGAATAGGGACTCTTAACCCTTTCTAGGAGAAAAAGTAGTTAAGAATTGCTTAGAAGATTGAATGTAGGAGAGGAGGCCTCTCTTCATAAAGTAGTTCAGAATTGATGAGCTTGAATCTCAAAAGATTGAACCCACTTGAAAAAAACCTCAATAAATTAAAAAAGAGAAGTAGATATGAAGGTTGAGTTCATGTCCAGATTTCATTTTTCATAAGATTAAGAATGAAAACTATCAAGATCATGTTGATTTTGTAATTCATGATAGTTATCTTTTCAAAAGGTCTAAATTATGTATCCTTAACATATCGTTGCATGAGCTTTTGACTTTGGAATTACATGATAGAGGAATAGTAGGACACCTTGGAAGGGATAAAACAGCTGCACTAATGGAAGATAGATTTTATTGGTTATCTTTGAAAAAGGACATGTCTAGAGTAGTATCTCGATGTTGAACTTGTTAGCTTGCTAAGGCTAGAAAAGGAATATAGGATTATACGCACCTTTGCCTATACCATATACTCCCTGGAAAGATATAAACAAAGATTTTGTCTTTGGTTTACCTAGGACTTCTAGTGGACAAAATTCAACTTTTGTAGTAGTGGATAGATTTTCAAAAATGGCTTATTTTCTTCCTTGCTCTAAAACTATCGATGCCTCAGATATTGTGAAATTAATTTTTAAAGAAATTGTGAGGTTTCATGGTTTACCACATCCATCATGTCGGATCAAGATGATAGATTTGTGAGCTATTTCTAAAAAGCTTTATGGAAGCTCTTAGGTACGAGTTGAAATTTCTTCTGCATTTCACCTAAGAGCTTATGAACAAACGGGTGTGGTGAATAGAAGTTTGGAGAATTTGCTTAGAAGCTTAGTTGGTGAATACCCTAGAACTTGGGATTCTGCATTGCCTATTGTGGAATTTGCTTATAACAATTTGGTTAATCAATCAATTGGCAAATCTCCTTTTGATGTTGCTCATGATTTTACTGCATACGTTCCCATTAATCTTGTTCCTTTATGTCCTCGTAATACTCGTATATATGTTTCTATTAATTCCTTTGCTAAACACAACATGATTTGCATATTGATATAAGGCAGAAAATTGTATTAAACAATGGAAAATATAAGCTTGTTACTAATTTACATTATAGACATCAGGAATTCAACATGGACAATCATGTCATGTTTCAGATGTAATCTAAAAAGTTTCCTAAGCATTCTTTTAAGAAATTGCATACACATGCCAATCAACCATCCCACATCATTAGAAAGATAGGCACTAATGCATATAAACTTGATTTACCTTCAGATGTGAGAATTACTTGAATTTTTAATGTGGAATACTTGTTTTCTTATAAAGGTACTTTTGAAACTCCTAATTTACTTGCGAGAGTTCCCATAATCCATACTTCTTCATCACTATCACAAATCTTTTCTATTCCCAAAACTCATTTATAGTAGATTGAAAGCATTTTACAACATGGGGTTATTATTCCCAAAGATGGTGAATCTCAATGCCACCTCATCAAATGGAAAGATCGTCCAAATATTGATGACAAATGGATTTTTGAGGGGCTTCAACAAATAGATCCAGAATTTTGATGCAATACAATAATCAAAACACTCCAGTGCATCATGTATCAAAAAGAAGATAATCACCTTTCTTGTATCCTATTACACATCCCTAGTAGTGCATCATGGGGTTCTTAGTCAAATTTATTGCACTTGTATTCTCACATTTGGTAGGAATGTCTTTAAAATTCTACTCATACTCTATCAATTGCTATTTCATCCAAAATATTTGAACACAACAACTTTTAACTGCAATATACTCTACCTCTAAAATGCAAAGAGCTATGCTAGTTTGCTTTCTTGCAAACCAACACACAAACAAATTTCCAAGGAACACGTGTGTAGTATTCTTCCAATCAACATTGTATCAAGCAACATCTGCATCTAAATATCCAATCAATTCTAAGATTAATCCATGTGGATACTACAAACCTAGACTTAGTGTGTTCAAAAGGTACTTAAAGATTCTTTTATCCCTAAAAGATATGACTCCCTAAGACTAGATTGAAGTCTAGTACACATGCAAACTGTAAAAAAATATATCAAGTCTACTACCAGTAAGACACAAAAATAATCCTATCATGCTATATGACTTTTCATCTACAAGTGTACCTCCATCCTTGTCCATTCTCATTTATGAGTTCATTGGAATACTCATGGACTTTGATCCTTCCATCGTGATTTTCTTTAACATTTCTCTTGTATATTCAAACTGATGTATGAAGATTTCATCTTTCTATTGTTTGACTTAGACTCCCAAGAAGTAGTTCAATTCACCCATCTTTCAAAGTACAGGCACCAACCTCTTTCCAACCGCCAAGCATATTCGCCTACAGTCATAGTTGAATGGTAACTGCTTGCAACATTCACCTGTAGAATTCCAGCAAGACACCTTGTCACTAGACCTTGGCAGCCACCTACTAATATTTCCTGTAGTGTGACAACAGATTAGGCCCACCCACCTGGCAATCACTTGGGAAGTTCCAACAACATGCCAATGCACAACACATAGGCATAGCCGATTCGAAGGTGCTTCACAGCCGCCTTTGAATTTTATCTAAATGCAAGGCGCCTCCACTTATCACTTGGAATCATAGAACTCAAAAGACTAGAAAAGTGGTAGCCCCATCCAAGACACCTTGAGCAATTGGCTGAGAAGTGTAGTTGAATACCCCAGTTGCTTGGGATTCGCCTACTACATTCCAGCAGGTTGGATTGAAGGGTTTTTAGGTATGGGTGACCATAGTCGCATGCAAGCCGCCTAGCCAACAGCTTACAATTGGCAACTAATAACCATAGCCAACCTACCATTTGTATAATGATTATAATAGTAAAAAATATAGCGAAATGCAATGAAAGCACCCCCACTACCTCCAATGGTTAGAAATGGATAAAGAATTATAAAAGTATTAAAGTTTGGACATTAAAGGATGATAATTCAAGGGGTTCATTTAGTGAGCTATAACTTTCACACCCTCAAGCAACTCTACCCTTCAAGATTCCACCTTCATAAATTTAGCACATAAGGCTCCCAATAATAAGAAGGGAAGACTTCGAGTCATCAAAGCTTATTTCTTTAACTTGTATTAAAGCTTCCCCTATGTTCCAAAGAGACACTACTAAAAATGTAATTCTTACCCTTGCTATTTTATTTATTTGATTGCCTTGAGTTGGTATTGGAGACCAAGCTCAAGAAGAACAAGTTGGATTGTTGGAGCGATGTCTTGCAATTATCTTGTTGAGATCTATTCATGCCCCCTAGAGCTAGAATCTAGAATAGTGCATTAGAACGGACTACTCTCCCTAGAGCTAAAACCTAGATGAGTGCAGTGGCATTGAGAGAACAAGTTGGATTGTTAGAGTTGTCTCACAATCATCTTGTTGAACAACAAATTATGCCCCCTAGAGCTGGAATCTAGAAGAGTGCATTAACATTGAGTTGTATTAGTGAACCTAAGACACAGGTGTGTGCTTCAAAGAGTGGAGCAGGGAGGTTGTCCTAAACCACTGTGCCTACTATATGTGATTGGTTCGATCGTTTGATTCCTACAATATTCATAGCAAACAATCTAAGAAAGAGGGAATTTAAACCAACTATAGTTTAAATAAGAAAATTTTATAAACTCAATTCACCCCTGCCCTCTTGGGTTAAGCCTAACAAAGGAACCAACAAAGGTCACAAACTCACAATAGAAGTAACTAGAGATCAAAGAAGGGTAGAGGGCATTTTTTAAGAGAATTTATATGTTCTTAGAATTTGAGCAGGTTTGGGTGAGTTGAATCACCACAAAAGCAGCCCAAGTTAGATTTCAGATTGCATTTAACCCAAATTGTAAAAACCCAAATTGATAAATACTAACCCAAACCTTAAAAATAGTAGGTGGCAGGTTTGGGTTAACATAACCCAAGTTGCACCTTAGGTTGTTTCATTTTTGTTCTTACTTTGAAATGACATTTTTAGCACTCTTCTTAGGGTCATTAGATCAAGTATTCTAGTTCATCTAATGCTAAAAATAAGAAATCCAAATAGTGAAAATGCCAGGATTTTACTTGAACTAATGGTGAAGAAAGGCAAAAACTTTAGCTTACTCCTTGACATGCCTTTTGAAAACCCATTAAACAAGGCAGTTTGGTATAGGAATTAGAATTACCAACATCGATCTCAAATGTAACCAACGATAACAATTGTGTGCAAATAGTTCATCTTTATGACAAATGATTAATAGTGCTAAATGTTGCAATTGCATTAATGGATTGGAGATGACAAGTGACAAGGAGTCTATGATGGTTATCATGCTTATTAAAGATATTGAAAGCATCACCACACAACCATTGGAGAATTATGGCTACAAGATAACATTCAAGCCAAGCTATATTTGAAAATGCTCGTTAATTTAATTATAATTTAAATTTGAGCTGTTTCATTTTTATTTTAAACAATTTGGTTATTTTGGTTTTATAAGAGTTGAATGTTAAAATTTGAATTATTGATTTTAATTACATATTTTCATCACTTTTCTTATGGGCCGCTTATGGGGCATTATGAAGCTCATTTAGTGTGAAAAGAAACACATTTGATAGAATATTTCTTTAGCTTTTAAATAGGCACAAAATTATAGTATTTAAGCCTATTTTAAGAAAGATATAACCCATCTAAACAAGGCCCATATAGAATTATGAATTTTAGGGGTATTTTTTGTTGAATCTAGGTGTGTAATTTTGATGACAATAAAACTTGTTTATGACTTGAACTTTAGTTAATGAAGTTTTGCTAAGATTTCGAGAGGAGACCTACAGAGAAGACAAGTTGGGCTATAGAAGTATGTTGAGGCCATTGGAACAACGTTCTCAAGCTTCGAACAGACATAAGAGAGCTACAGAGGAAAGCCCACAACTATAGAGGTCCGTAGCACTCACTGTCTACTAGGTGCTCCAAGTCACAATGTCAAATCTCCCTATAATGATCATATTCCATAGAGGCATGGATAGAGGGGACCAACAGAATTCTTTAGGGTGCCATTGTCCATAAAGTTTTTGGATAGAAGAGAGATTACGTCTATAGAAGTCTATAGCCATAACGATTGGAAACTGATTTGACATTTTCAATAACTTGATTTGAAGCAATCCTCTTCGAAAAGCTTTAAAGCCCATACAGAACTTATAAATAGAAGTTTCATTAAAGAAGAAGAAGATGCTTGAGGGTTCTAAGTGTTACAAGCAAATTAATCATAATAAACCCAATCAAGTCTCCAAATGCATTCACTCCAAGGCGCACTAACAATCAAAGAGCTTCAAGCTATATCAAATCCGATAAAAGAGGAGTTCTAGGGAGTATAAAGTTATTATTTAATCTTTATGTTTGAGATTATTCTATGTATATCTCTGCCTAGTAAGAGATTTGATTTTACACTTAATCTAAGATATTTGAGTTTTCTGCTACAAGGAAGGGATCCTTGCAGAATGGTATGTTGTAAGAGTTTATTGGTAAGTTATGAGAAACCAACAGTGTAAGAGTTCTTAATAAGCTTGTAGAAACTAGGTGGTGTATGAGTTCTTGGTGATCTTTGAAAACCAAAGGAGGTGTGATTCCTTGTGTGATTAGTGGAACCTAAGAATGGGAATACCTTGGAGCATGGAGTAAGTGCCAAGGAGGCCCGAACTATTATAATCCTTATGTGCTTCACTGCTATTCATTTTCTACACTTGCACATCCACTTAATCTCCTAATCTTGCTTAGTTTTGTGCTTTGCCATACACCTTGTTTTGGAACCAATAATTAGCATTAAAACTCAGGCTCAACATTTTGGCCTTTTATTTAAGTACATATGCAATCTTTAAGGTTTTAGAAGTTTGCGATCCTACAGGTTGTAAAGTTCTTATCTATAAATAATAGGTAGATGTTGCATGGCAAAACATGCATTGATGGAATGAAACAGAAGAGTTTTTAATGTATCCTCTTTGAAGGCAGTAGTGCAACTCCAACCTTGGTGTGACTCTAAGGAATTCTTCTTCTTCTTTGTCATCATTTTCTTCTTCTATTACTCTTCTTCTTCAACATTCTTCCTTTTATTGAAACCCCTTTTTTAAAACCCTAAATCTCTAGTGTTCCTTAAATTCTAGCACATGAATATAATTCTCCATGAATTTATTATTTTGCAATATAACTCACCAGTGGAATGAAGGAATCGACACCCCCTACCTTCCTATAAATCAAGAATCCCACTGAAAATGTAATTGAACCAAGCTGTGAATACTGCCTTCCTCCCAATAGCAAACCTAAATCAATTTTTGCCTAGGATCTCAACTCTAATCTAGTTGAAAAAGGATTTTGACCACTCCAATGTAGATTTTCAAGCAAAAGAGATGCAATTGAAGGCATAAAATTGCACAAATAGCCTATTCAATGAGCTTTTGATGGAACAAAGGTAAAAGGCTCCTCTTCTGATCAATTTCAAGCCCTAAAATGTGTATAAATCCATTTGAAAATGGCTTTTGAAACCTCCATTATGGATTTCAAAAGGGAAAAATGGATTTGAGTCAGGAAATCCACTAATTGGACATCAATAGCCCTGTTGTGGGCTTCCGATCTTCCAATCTTGACCTAAAATGTTGTTTTTGATGTGTAAAATAGCGAAAGGGAGTTTTGAAAATGGGTTTTGGGAAGGTAAGGGTGAGTTTTGAACAATGGAAGATGATTTTTTATCAGCATTAGGGTTTTTCTATATGCGTTGATTGCTTTCTAATTTCTATCAAAATTTCCAGTGAGGAATTCCTCTTCTCTTGAAATTTTAGTAAAATTTCTATTGATCCTAACTCTTTTGTTTAGCTTGATTATGATGATAAATGTGATTAATCAGCTAAGCTTAATGATGAGCAAACATGTTAGTGAAGTGTTAAGGTATTGATAGTTACTTTACCAAGTTTAGAATCCATAATGGAGGTTTTAAAATATGAAGAAGATCAGAGAGTCTGAAAAATGAAGGTTTTAGACACATAAACTAAGTCTGAAATAACTTTAGAGTTGTTTCAAATATAAGATCCAAGCTTTAGAGGCCAAAGTATAGCTGATGGAACTGTCTGGTATCAAACATGTGCTTCAAAGTAATTTCTTACTGAAGTAAATAAAGTAAGATGCCAAAATTTAGATGAAAAACATGAATTTTAGAGGAGAAATTTGATTCATATTGAGCCATCAAAGAGTCCAAAGATCAAGTCAAAACAACTTCATAGGTGAACTCCACATTTCACTGTTGAAAAAATCAACACGAATTCATTTAGCCTCTTCAGATGATCTTCAGAGGTGCATCGGAGGTGTTATAGAAGTGAAGGAGTGATTGCTGGTATGTCAGCACACAAAAGGGAACACTTTCACATGAAAATCTAAGTTTAAAGAAGAATTACATTGCTTCAAATGTTTGAAAAATAGCTTCAGAGGTGCTGAAGCATGAAGCCATTGCGTTAAAGTGTTAATGACACTTCAGACATGCTGAAGCATGAGTGCAACGCATTTCAGATGAGTTGAAGCATGTAGGAACGTGGCCCTAAGGGAATTGCATTACTTCAAAGGTGTTGAAGCACATAGAAGTGAGCATCAGAGGAGTTGAAACACTGCTCTAAAGGTGCCAGTTTGAGTCATTCGCAAGCAACATATTTCTATCCCTTCAAAGGTGTTGAAGGTATGCTTTAGAGGGTCTAAAGCACCAACGACTCCAAACAGCATGAATTTCTAAAGAAGCCTGTTCATAATGCTTTGTCAGTTCAGATGGTTTGAAGTCGCGGGAACATTCTCAATGGTCAAAAATTTGAATGTTCTCACGCATTTAATGAATGTCGTCTTCTCCAATGGGCAGATTTTGAATCTCCATATAAAAGGAGTAAACAGAAAATGTTCAAGAAGTTAGAAAAGTCATCAAAGAGCATTTACACAGCATTAAAGTTTTCTTCAAAGGGATTTCAACTTCACCTGTGCTCCACTCTGAATCAAGTAGTCAATGCCATTACTTCAACAACTTTCTGGAGTTTGAAATATTTGTATTTTATTATCTTATCATTTATTATCTTGCATTCAATTTGTATAATCCACCTAAGTAAGAGGCATATTTCTATAAACATTTACTTCTATTTCTATTTTTGCAAGCAAGGGGCTTGTAGTGTATGTACGTTTATTGCTGCAAGTAGATTAGACTTGCTTGAAGATTGTAAAAGTTGGTTAGTGAGCTTGTAAAAACCAACAAGTGTATTTTTTTTTATCAGAGTGAGCTGATCATGTAGTAGAACCTGATCAATATTGGGCTATGTTTATTCTTTAGAATTCTTACATGGACAATGGTCTTCAATGCACACTTTTCAATGTTCTTGAAACATTGGATTTTCTAGATTTTCATCTATAGACAAATTAAACAGCATAAGGCCTTCCTTCTCCTGCGGATGTTAAGTAGGTATGGTGGTACAAGCCCAAGTACATAGTCAAAATATTGGACATCAATTTCGTGATAGCGATAACATGGCATGAGGAAGTTTTCTATATACTTTTTATGTCAAAGAATGAATTCCTACAATCACTTGGAAGCTTTCTATATACTCCTAGTATCTTACAATATTATTGTTGGCATGAAATACCTTCAATCCCCATTCCAACTAAATTAGAGATAGTTCCGAAGCAGGGTCTTCCAATCTCCTCAATTGTTCATTCACTACTATTGAGTGTCGCATGCTTAGATCTGGTTATGATATATATTTTTACCCTCTCTCATTATAATCAATCAATAAATTGAAGATAATATTATTTTTTTATATGTTCCTAGTATTCTACATGAAATCAATAGATGAAGCCCTAGATCTTGTATCAAAAAGGTCGCTGCCCCGCCAAAGCTATTCCATTGCTGATGATAAATTCAAACTTCATCGCTTATCTGGCTCCTCGCTCTACTATATATGTTTTACTTGGATATTGGATCATCAAAGCTGCATATTCAATCAAGGCTGTTCGGTTTCATGTGTCATGGCTTCATTATAATTATCATAAAAGGCAAAATCGATATTTCTAATATTGTAAGATGTTGTGAAAGATGGATTTGATGTTTCTAAAATTGCAAGATATGATGAAAGTAGAAATTGGGGAGTGCAAGTGGCCCAATGGGTCCAACTTCTCTGTCTATAGGATTCTAAAACTAAATGGGGAGTGTGAGCAGCCCTACAAGATTGGCTTCGCCGTCCATATGGCTAGATGGGGAAATTAAGTAGTTTAGCCTCACTATCCATAAAATCTTACAGCTAAATGGGAAATGTAAGAGACCCAACAGGGTCTAGCCTCGCCATCCATGAAACCATGAATAGTTAAAAAGGAATGTAAGTAGTTAAACTAGGTTCATCCTTGCCACTTAACAGACTCATGGTCTCACCAAGCAATGATGGCGAAGGTAAAGAATCTCAAACCTTAAATTAAAAGGGTTGGGAAGAGGTCTAGTTTCACAAAGATGGGAGCATCCCCATGAGGATAGAGGAAGCCCACAAGGTCTCCAAACCAATAGGTACACAAGGCCTTTAATTTTTTCATTATCATGTAATACATATATTTGTTTGTTTTAGACAGCTTCTTATAGAATATTAAAGGCAAATGCTACGGGCGAAGGTCTCTAGCGATGGAAGGATAAAATAAAATAAAATAAGGAAAAATCCATCATCACGACTTGAATAATCTTGGTAGAAAGCACATGGAGTTGCTACCTTTGTCTCATGATAATTAGAAGCCACACTGCTTTAATCTCCCTACTATTTTTGAAACCTAATTTAGGCTCTGTATCACAAATGACAACATTAAAGAACCTCTGAGTCACATTTCTTTTATAGGAGTGAAAGACATTTGAAAAATAGGCATCTATACAGCTTAGTACTATCTCATGATGCTCAGGTTCTGCCAACTAGCTACTTTAAATGCTCTCGTCGAGCCTCCATCAAAGCAAAAAGAAGAATTTGATACTCCCAAAAGTGTCTGGCAATCGAAAGCATCAAGCAAAAAATGTTACTTGAATTAAATGGAAGTGCTAGAATGGCGGAAGCGTCTTTCAAGGAAAGGATTCTAGAAGCCTAAACCTGATGCAAAACCCCTAAACCTTCTCAAACTTGTTGTTCTCTGCTTTAGCCTCCTGCAAGCAACACATCAAGCTGATTTAAATCTAGAAAGCTATATTGATGGATGGTTATGGAAAGAGGAGCCGTAGGATGGTTCCAAAAAATTATTCATGGCACAAACACATGTTCACGACTAAGTAGTTCCAGAAGCCTGAGCGTTGCATCATTTATCACATTTTTGCTTCTAGTTGAATCCCAGAAGCGCCAATCAAAATAGAAACATGCGGAAGCGTCATTCATGAAAAAATGAGCAGATGAGTTCCACTACTTCTCCTTGAGGGGGGACAAGTGTTAGAGATTTGTAACATGGTAAATTCTATAGTTGGCAAATTAACTAGTGTTAGAGATTCGCAACACGGTAAATTCTATAGTTGGTAGATTAACTAAGTTAGATTCCTATTCAAAAGGGAACATTGCGAATCTCCCAACTTTTGAAAAGAAAATCCTCAAAGCTTTAAGAGTTCTCAAAGTTCTCAAAACTACATATTTACCAATCATAGAAAAGCTTCTTCATTATGCCTATTGAGTAACTCTTATTTTATTTTGTACTTTAATCTTGTACGAAAGAACCTACAAAGAGGCAGTTTATTATGCACCTCATTTTTGTTGATTTTCATTGAGATTTTTGCTAGCAAGAGGGTTGTCCTTGTTGTAATGATTATATGAGTTTTTTGTAAGTTGTGATAAATCATGGTGAATGAGTTCTTGGAGATCTTTGAAAAACCCAGTAAAGAGGTGATTCTACAATAGAGTGGAACTTAAGATTGGTAAGCCTTAGTGAGCAGTGTAGGCACTTGGTTTAGGTCAAACCACTACACTTTCTAAGTTTTTATTGCTTGTATGCTTTATTGTTCCCTTATTCCTAGAGTTGAACATTCATTTTAGTTTCCTAAAAATCATTTACGCTAGTGTTTACCATAATTAAAAACACCGCTATTTTCCAAAAGGATGCAAATACTATAAAACATCTTCACTAAAATCACCAAAAAGTAAATTTACAATTGATTATTCTTTGAAAATTCCCTTTCATCAAATTTATATCATATATGGATAATCTAGCTAGCCAAACAACATGAAGGATGAGCCAGAAAGATGGCAAAAACTCATAAACCATTGGGAAGAGTTTGTATGCAAGATCAATCAAGCATATGCAACATGAACTCAAAATTGCATCCTTGCACCTCAAATCTCCTTTCTCCACTAATGAACTACAACGAGCCATCATAATAACTTCAAAAGAATATTCTATGAATCATAACATTTAAGTTTCAATGAATATTCTATCCTGTTTGTCCATAACTTAATGCGAGTAAGCCCTTACGAAAGCTTTTAAGTAACAAGGAAAAAAAGGAAAAAGAAAATGACTGTGACATTCAGTCACAACAATGGAAATTATTGAAATATTAACAACTTCCTAACATTATAACAAGCTAGCAATGCATACACATTTTACTTCTCATTAAGGATAAGAGAAGAAAAAGAAAATGCTTACCTTGGTAGGCCCTTTGGGGTTGTTTCAACTTCCAGTTGTTCTAGTTGTTCTTGTAAAGTAGCAACATACTGTAGGTTTAGTTGACATAATTATTTCAAGGATATAAAAGTAGGATTTGATAATTCAACCAATGTAAAACCCAACTCCCATAAATGCCATAAAATGTCTTAATGAAACATGCAAATACAATGTGCTTTGGACATTCCATTTATCAAGATGGAATAGACTTTAGAAACAAAATGGATGGCCAGAGGAAGGCAATCAATTGAATTAATCTATCATTTCCTTTTTTTGGTACACCACACTAGCTGTTAACATGACCAGAACACCTAGCTAAGTTGTTCGAAAGGAATAACATTGTATACCAACTACTTAAGAGGCCCACTAAGATGTTCAATAAGAAGCAGTGTTGGGATGTGGCAATGTTGGTAGACTCAACAAAAAGGATAGTAATGTGAGAATACATTTTTTTTTATTTATGACATGGATTCCTCTAGTCTTGCAAAAAATAGTAAAAATGGAAAATAGCAAAATGCGTAATGAGTGATATAATATTTATGCCTCTAATTACAGTGTTAGTTGTGATACTGATAAAAAAATGGTGGTATATTCGGGTGCATCCATCTTTGAGGTCTTGTATCTCCTAATCCTATGATCAAATTGAGTAGGAATTTTATAGACAAACTGGGAACATCAAGAAATTTATTTTGGATGCTTGAATTTTAAAAATAATGTGTATATTTGGAGATATAATTGAAGTTGTAAAAATTAATGGTTTTAGTCAATGATTGCCCTTTCAAAAATTTAGGGTGAAATTTCATCAAAAATTTTGAATCAGAATCCCAACAATATCTTCTCACCAAGGAAATGAGATAAAGTATAGAGTTAGGTAAAATTTTCAAAAATTTGGAAAAATTTTCAAAATTTTCCCTAAAATATCAAGAGAAACCCAAAATCTCGTTGATATTTTCTTGAAAGGGGAAAATCTCACCACAATTTCCCCCCCTCAAGTCAAACAAAGCCCTAAAGTGCATATGTGCCATTGTTCCCCTTCTTTGAGCATCTAGAACTCACCCCAATCTTCTCCAAAATCAATTTTGAAACCCCTTTTCATCATTTTAAAACAAAAAAACAAGATTCAAAGCCATGATTGGAAGATTGGAAGTCCCTAGCATGGATGTTGACACCTAATCCACCTGTTCCCCAAGTGAATCAATTTTTTCCTTTCAAAATCAATAATGAAATCTATTTTTGAACAGATTAAAATTGATTTGGGGGCATTAAATTGAGGGGAAGAGGAACACTTTACCTCCATCTCACCAATAGTGTGCTATAGTTTATGATTTTTTGATTTGAGGCCTTCAAATTGACTTCCATTGCTTCAAAATTGTGAGTGGAGTGATAAAAAATAACATTTGTGTGGATTGGGGAGGAGAAAATCGGTTGAAGCTTGATGTGGGATGCATTCAGCATGTGCAGTAACTGTTTTGGGAAGGTTTCCCCATTTTTAGCGGGGATTGCACTTCGATTTTCATCCGAGAGGAGTTATTTATTCCATCCAATGATATGAGATGGACTATGTATTTTTTATTTTTTATTGTTTAAAATTTTTTAAGGGTAAATGCATATTTTATGTAAATAATTTGAATTTGTTATAATTTATTAATGTCTTATTTTTTAGATTTTTCACCATGTAAATTAAAATAAGTTGTAGATTGGGTATTCTATTTAAATAACTTCTAAAACAAACAAAAACTAATTATTTTAGAAATTATTTTATCTAAATAATATAAATAATATAAATAATGTAAATAATATTTAATAACAATAAAAAAATAAATGTGTTATTGCTTGTCATATAATTATTTCATGGTTTCTTTCTTGTCCTTTTTTATAGGTTCAATATGTCAAACTCAAGTACCGGAAAAATGGGTAAAACTAAGCCACAAGATATTACTTGCGAGTGTGGGAAGCCAGTGAAAGGGTATACAAATGGAACAGAGTGCAATTATTATGGTTAGAAAATAAAATTTGGTGGTATTACAAGATTAAAGGAGCATTTAGCTAGAAGGTACAAGAATATTAAAAATTTCCCTAAGGAACCCCCAGATGTCGAAAAATTGATGAAGAGAGTTTTATTACAAGGAATAAGCTTTAGGGAGTCAAGAAAGTATCACGAGAAAAATGTTTTTGAAAGATTATATGAATTTTCTGCAATTGTGGATGTTGATGAGGATGAGGAAGAGAATGATGCTGATTTAAGAAAAGTTATGCATACCTTTAGAGTGGAAAAATGGGAAAAGGAGCAAATGATTAGACTAGAAAGGAGCAAGTTAACATTCCATGGGTCTGTTCAGGAGGCTGATAGTGGGGTTCATGGTGGTAGTGGTGGGAATGGTGAAATTATGGGCTATTTTTGTCATAGCAAGAGTATGAAAGTGATCGAACCAAAATTATATGGGCAATTGAGTGGAGTAGAGAAGAAAATAAACCAAATGTTCAATAAGGGAAGGAACAGTGTTTCCCACCTTGGGAAATTTGGATTAAAGTTTTTCTTCTATAATGCAAGTCTAGCTCATGTGGCAAATTTAGTTGCATTAAGAACTTTATAGCTATTGCCCAAAGAGAGTGAGAGAAAGTAAAACCCCCCATAGGGAAGAAAATTTATGGGACGTATTTAAAGGAAGAGGTGATAAAGATAAATGATTGGATAAATGGTCAAAAATATCATTAGGACACTTATGCGATCACCATCATGTGTGATGGATGGACAAGCCTAACAAGAATATCTATAATTAATTTTAGGCTGTATTGTAGAGGTGTATCAATATTTATAAAGTTGGTAGATGCATTGGCATATATCAAGAATGCTTACTACATTGAGCAAGAGTTAGAAAAAAATGATTGAATGAGCTGGTGCAAATCTTGTGGTGCAAATTATTACTGCTAATGGAACCACTTACAAAAGAGCTAAAAAACATTGAAAGAAAGATATTCTCTCTATTGGATACCTTGTGCTGCATATTATATAGATTTGATGTTATAGGATATTGGTCATCGTACTACAAGACAAAAAACAATTCAAAGAGCACTCATAGTGACCACGTTTCTATACAACCATAGCTGGGTTCTTTCTATATTTCATTGAACATTTGGATATGATAAAGAAATTATTTATCCTGATAAAACAAGATTTGTTACAAATTAAATTGCATTGGAAAGCTTATACAAGGCTCATCAAGCCCTCACCACGGCTTTCAATTCCGACGAGTGGCGGACCTCAGAATATAGCAGGAAGGAGAAGGGGAAGAAAACACAAGATATTATCATGACTGGTATATTTTGGAATCATGTGTGATGGGTATGGGCATACTGGAAACTATTTATCAAGTTTTAAGGATAGTAGACACTGAAACATATCCATCCATGGGTTCCATATATGAATCCATTTATTTTATGATATAAGCAATCAAAGAAAATAATCCCAATAGAATAGATTGGTTCTGGTATTATAGAGACTCGTTGGGAGGGCATGTTAAGTCATCCCCTACATGTTGTTGGTGAGTATATGCTTTAATAAGTTTTAGTTTAATGAAAAATATGTAGATCCTTTTTGTTTACATTAACTAATATAGTTTCTAATTTTTGTGGCTTATTATTTAAAACCTAAATATCATTATGCATGGCATCTGACTCAATATGCCCAGCTTGGCACCTCGATTTTTAAGGTATTTGAAAAGCTTTTTCCTAACAATCCTAATGCTGGGGATGTTGTTAGTGAGGTAATTGTATATGATTATGACCTAATTCACTTGTATCATTTTTAAAGATTGTTTATTAGGAATTGCATATTAAAACTATTTACTTTCTTTAATGCTATAGTTGACGTACTTCCAAGATGCGAAGGGGTTATTTGGGATGAATGTAACAATCCAGTTAAGAAGTAAAGCAATGCTATGTAAGTAAAATATATTAAAATAATAATAATATTTACTTTTCATTTTAGAATATTAATAAACCTTAATTTCCTTTCATAGGTGAACAGTGGAATTGTTATGGGACAGATACCCCAAACTTGAGGCTGTTAGTATGTAAAATACTGAGTTAAACAGTATCTTCATCCCCATGTAAACATAATTAGAGTACGTTCTCTTTAATCCACACATGTAGAAGAAACAGTTTGGGTTACCAAAGGCTCCAAGATTTAGTGTTCTGTCATACCAATATGAGGCTTAGGGGGAGATTGATTTGATCTAAAGAAAGCTCTCATGAAGGCCCATTAGATTTAATAATGATAGAGCATTATGCTCCTCTAGAGAAAGATGATGAAAGAAAAAACCCATTGTATGAGTGGTTGCAGTTTAATGATTTAGATATTCGAAATGGAGGGTCAGAACCTAGTATTACTAATTTAGCTCGTGAGTAAGGAGCTACTATTCAAAGAGTAGTGGAGGAGGAGAGAACTCTAGTAGAAGACCTAATCCATTGACAGAAGCTGAAAGCACTTCTCAATCACAAGATCCTTCAAATCCATCTTAGTTTAGATTATTATCAAGCATAGAGTCTTCTTCAAGAACAAAAAGTGAAGGTGGTGGTGATGATGGTAATGATGGTGGTGGTGGTGGTATGAGTGGTACTTAAAGTAGCCAAAGGCCTCTTAGCCCATTCACTACAGAAGCTAATTTTTGATTTTCACCATGTTACATAAGATGATGATCATGGTGCATGACCACCTGTGAGATCCTATGTGAGAAAATACAGAAGTAAAAAGAAAGTGACCTTTACAGAAGAAGATAACCTAGTAAATAATATGGCTGGGACATATGTTGATGTACGTAGTAGTGAGCAAGGGGCCAATTATGTGTGCATACCTTATGATGATTATGTTGAAGATTCATGAGCTTATTCTCAACAATCTTATGGCCAGATACCTTAACATCTGGATAGTGGAACCAAGGCATCTTTGTCTTCTAGTCTTGTACCACTCAACCCATATCCAGGTGGTTTTTATGGTTATTGGGAGGAACTAAAAGAGTAAGTTAATGTCGATGACAACATTGAAGAGCCTGCACAAGTTTCTTTTTGGTGGTGAGGTATGATAATAATATGATTTTAGGATATATCTTTTTTTATATGTCACATTATATTCATATGTTTAACAACTATATGAGCTAAATCTTTGCTTTAGTAGCATTTTACATAAGATTTATGCTTTATTGATGTTTGTATCATTGGTATGTCTTCTTTACTTCATATATGTTGACATTTAAAATGATGTTTTTTATGCTAGATGTGCAATTAGATTTCTCATGATTTATCAAGAAGTTTTATGAAAAAAATTCTTACATTTTACCCATTTTCCTAATTTTTTTATTTTAACAAAATATTTAGAGAAATAGTCAATAATTTCTCTAAATTTAGAAATTTTTTCTCCTTTTAGGCTTGCTTGCAATTCTGCTAAAAGAGAAATTTTCTCTTGTAGTGAAATTGCAAGCATTGATTTTAATGGTTTCAAATGTATTTTGATGAAAATCAATATATAGAAACTACAAAATAAAGTATGGTTAATGTTTTCATAATGTTTTCTTATGCTAGGAATGCAATGGTTAGATTGGATTTTCCATTTGAGGTCTCTAAATATAAGTTTATTTATTAAAGTGAAAAATAAGGAGTGTATTACGGTGTATGAATTCTAAAGTATTTCTATTAGTTTTCAAATGCTAAAATTAGAATCAATTGGGGTCCAATTAAGATAAAAATTTACTATAACCCTTATTATATGTGGAATTACATTATTAATGAGTAAATTTGGAAATGGAATAATGAATTTTAATAAAATAATGATGAAAAGTTATAAATGCTAATGACAATTTCTAAGGATTAGGTCAAGGTAATGGATTGTCTAATGGTTGCATAAATTCATAGGTAAGTTCGTGATGAGTCAATTTATGATGTTGACAGGTTATAAGATGAAAATTTTTTACAAAAGGGATTAAATGAAAGTGCATGTGTATTGAAAATTATAAAACTAAAAGTAAAATAAATAAATAAACGAAAGGGACATGACCCTTTCATCTGCAGCAGTCAGAGATGGCTGAAGCAGAGAAATAAAGAAGGAAAGAAAGAAAAAGAGGAGGAAGGGATTCAGTTGGGAATTTCCACCTTGGCTAGTTATCCATCTAGAAAGGAAAGAAAAGAGAAAAAGGAGAGAGAAGAAGAAGAGAGAAACTGAGTTACAGGTGATTTGAGGTAAGTAGCCTACTTTAATTCGATTTTTCCTTAGATCACAAGTTAAATAATGTATCTAGATTATTGTATTTTGTTGATTCATGTTGGTTTGGAAGAAATCACCTTCTTAGCGTATGAAATTCGTCTCTATGAACAATAATTATGAATAATATACATGAATAATTAATAGTAAGCAATGATTGTGAATAGTATATGAATAATACACATGAACAGTATACATCAATAGTGAATGTGAACAGTGCACGTGAATAGTATACATGAATTGTGGATGTGAATAGTAAAAATGAATAGTAAATATGAACAATTCATATGAATAGTGCATAAATAGTACATGTGAGCCCCAACATTTTCAAAATAGGGGTAGAAATGTGGTGATGGGTATTGGTGATTAGTGATTTGATATAATAACATGATGAAACAAGTAAACTTATGATATTTGTGGTTCATATTTAAAGAATTAAGATGAATGACTATTATGTCAAGTTGATGATTGATAAAGGTAAACTCAATTTACTAAGGCAGGCGAGAAAAGGCATCTAAGAAAGCAAATAGAAATATCAAATGAGAAACTTAACTTCATGTTTACTTGATGGTTTCTTTGACTAGGTGAAATCAAAAAGTGACTCCACTTGATGGCCTAATAACAACTCGAGGATAACGTGCATTGTAAGCAAGGTTAGGGAAGCAAGGGTTTTTTGTGGAAGCTTGAATCCTTGGATTTTGGATAAGTAGAAATAATTTTCTAATCTCATACATATTTTTTTTCTCATTTATATGATTCTTATGCATTTGTTTCGACCATGTCAAACTTGTGATGGATTTATACTTTGAGTTCTTGGTTTGAATGATTTGAATGAGAGTTTTGCTTTGATTTCCAATTTCCATAATTTGGATGAGGCTTTATTGTATTGAGCATGTTTTACATGTTTTCCCTATATTTTCTCTCATGATTACCATGAATGACTACGAAAATAATAACATGAATCCCTGTAATGAAGAAAAATGTTTATTTTGCTGAGATGAATTATGTCATGCTAAATATAAAAGCCATAATTTGGAGTAATGGTAATAGCAAAATAAGATAGGTAATTGTAAAATTGCAGAATATAGAAAACATAATCTGTGGGTTTTCCACATGAAATCAACCATTGAGATCAGACCCTTTAGAACAATGGGCTTTTGGTGCAGGACAGAAGTTCAATGAGCCCTAAAAATTAATAACCTAGAGTATAAAAAATATGTAGAAAATTCTATGATTTAATGCTAATATCAAAGTAAAATTCTTAAATAAACGACATTGTCAAATCTAGGCCATGAACATCCCCTATATTAAGGATTCAAAGAGCTCATGGTGAAGAACACACTAATCCCCAAATTACTAGTAAACTAAGTACTCAAACATATCTCCAAAGATTAAAACTAGCATCTCAAGAAAACCCCCTCAGAATAGGAAAAGAATAAATTCATGGGGAGTTAAATTATTGTGCTAGAATTCAAGGGAAAACTAGGGAATTAGGGTTTTGAGAAAATAAGGGTTTCAAATAAGAAAAGAAAAAGATAATGAACAAGTACAAGAAGAAGAGTAGAAGAATAAGAAGAAATTGACGAACAAGGATGGAAAACACCTAGGAATTCCTTTTGTATCACATCACTGCCTTCAAAAGGATATGCATATATCATTCAACTATTGGATGTCTAGCAATTTGGAATCTACTTGTTATTTATAGTTAAAGACTCCTAATACCTTGAGGATTGTTAGATAGGCTTTTTATATGAAAAAATGTAACATAATGATTAAAAATATAAGTAATAATGAGAAAAAAGAGGATTGTTAGATAGTTAAGATGTCAAATCACATCAAAAAGTGTGTAAAAAGGAGTGAAAAAAGATCGAAAAGTTTTCCACCTTTTTTTCCTCTTTAACAAACACACCCTAAAGGTTATTCTTTACAAAATTCTTGTTAGTAAGCACATTCTTAAAATGTCCTTTCTGAAAAGCAATGCTAAATAAGGATTTGGGGGGGACCAATTAAATCTAATCCCTAGCTTCTTCTATTATTTATTCTCAATCAACAAACTGATAAAAAGGCCTTGTTTGTGAACAGGGAAAAGGGTCGGAAAAGTTTTCCACCTTTTTTAATATGATTTGATATCTTAATTACCTAATAACCCTATTTTTTCATTATTACCTATATTTTCAATTATTATTTCCTATATTTTCATACAAAATGCCTTTATTTGATTTTTATTCATTTTATTTCCAATCAAATAACCCCTCACATTGCATCATTCCTCCTTTTTTTCTTTACTTTTCTAGATTCATTTTTTCCACCTCTTTTGCCATTCTTAAACAGACTCTAAATGGAGAAATATAATGAAAAGCTGAAAGCAAAAAGTTTGAACTAAACTTCATTAACTTTTAAATAGGATTTTAGTAGTGACAAAATGAAATGCATGAAAGTCACATGTATTCCACTCACAAGTATAAACTTTACCTAATTTTGCTGCTAAGGTGCAGCGGCTAGCAACCTCCATATATTCACTTCAGTCTTGCGGAATCCCATCACCATCAAACCATTCCAATCAAACCATTATTATTTAACCTTAGTAGATGAAAATGGTTAGTAATAATACATTATTGCGAGTCATGTTTGCAATCCCCTCATGGCACAGGCTAAAGTGGTAGGCCATATAGCAGATTAGATGAATTGACATTTGCATAGTTGATTTAACATTGTGAACTTCAAAGATTGATTTTTAATAACAGAACTTGCTTATGACTTGATTAAGTTACCAATGTGTTCCTAAGTGTTTTCTAGAAAAATGCTAAATAAGGACTTTTAGTGAAGTAGACAAAGTAGGGTCCTTCAAATGGTTATACAAGATATTCTAAGAGTCATCAATTCATAAAAAGGATGAAAACTAAGACCAAAATTTATAAAAGTGATAGAATGTAAAACAAGGTCTAAGCATAATTAGAGAGCACAAATGATGCAGGACAAGTGACTCTGCAAATTGGTGTTAAGTGGGAAGGAGAGGGTTGATTTTTGGAACTTGAAAAATTAGAACTTTCATACTAAAAATAAAAAAATAAAATGAAGAGAGTTTAGGGTTGATTTGAATTACAGCAAAGAAGAAATAGAAGATTAAGTAGAAGTGGAAGAAGAAGAAGAAGACGAAACCCTAGGAAACACTTCTAATTTTAAGCATCGCATCAAATGGAATCACTACCACAATCTAGTCTCGAAAAAGTTAGAAACTTTTCACCATAAACTCTACTCAATGTTGTTCCTAACAAGCTATTTATAATAAAATTATAAAAAGATTTAAAATAACAAAAATGCTTATAAAAACTTCTGATTCTCTTATAGGTCTAACTTATATGAGTTGTAAGTTTCCAAAACAATATTGAATCCATGTGTCACTAACCCCACTTCAATATCAAATTGGGCTATTTTAACCCCTATAGGGCCGTATTTAATGCTTAAAAAGAGACTCATAAAAGAATAATGAAAATTATAAACAAAATTAACTAATAATTCATAATATAAAATATACTAAAATACTCATATCCTATAAACTTAAGAATGTTAAGATTACTTCAAAAACCAACCAATTGGTGTTTTTTTGGTGCACACCATTCTCCATCACTTAGAAAGAAACTTGTCTTAACAGTTTGATAGTCATGATCCTCCACAATCCACATCTATAGCATGCCATCATTAGCTTTGGCAACAACTAATGATGCATCTCTATAGGTCAAATTTGCATATTACACAAAAGATAATGTAGAAAACTTATCCGCCTTTTCCTTTTCTTCTTAGCATACTTCACATATTAGCCATTGACTTGCTTTACTTTTGAAAGCTGAGTTTGTTGACTTGATTAATTAAATTACTGATCTTGAGTTCTTCATTGCTAATAAATTTGTCTTTATATACACATGATGGCATTCTAAATGCATACTTGCAGTGATCTTCATGGATAATTTGCCAGTGTAGTCACCACTTGTTTCATTATCTATCAATTTCCTCATGTTTTTAATTTCTTCAGTCATGTTTCTAATAGCAGGCAATGGTTGAGCATCCAAATTCATCAAGGATTCTTTCAATATGGAAAATTATCCTTGAGAAGACATGATGTCTTTAATCTCTTCAAGATTGAAAAAACATCTTTTTTAGCAATTA
Organism: Pouteria campechiana; assembly: GCA_036873735.1. NCBI lineage: Eukaryota > Viridiplantae > Streptophyta > Magnoliopsida > Ericales > Sapotaceae > Pouteria > Pouteria campechiana. The sequence continues at coordinate 26,533 of JAYJMB010027168.1, forward strand.
GATCATCTGCACTTGTAGTTTCTTCTTTGACTTCTATAATTCATCTTCCAACTCCTTATGTAGGGCACATCATGAACTTCTAATTCATTCATGATAACATTTGGTCACTTTTAGATTCATCCATCTTATTAATAGCGGATTCCTTTTCTATTAATACTTTTTGTAAGCTTATCATTTTCAAAAATTTCAGAAAGAAAAAGTTGCATAACTAGATTTCGTGGACTTCCTTGATTGAAGTTCAACACTTTTTGTCATATCTTTTTCCATTTTTTTCACCATCAAACATGTCTCATTCAAACTATTCAGTCCCATGGTATTTGGGCTTGTAATGGAGTGTGAAAAGTTTGTATTTGGGAGTAATGTTTTTTTTCTCCTTTTCCATTCTTCCTACCTTCAAGACAAGGCTTTTACCCTAGAAGAATGCTCGGCATTGGTTAGCATGTACTTTAGATTCAAAAGCTAAAGATAGTGGGGTAGAAAGGAAATAATATAAAACATATATCAATATAAAATAGAAATCACAATTAAGTAATTAATCTGCAAATTACCATAATCATCCACAATAAATTCCAAATTCAAAAAATAATAATAATAATAAATTGACTGCAAGAGCAAAATTTTTTTTTAAAAAAAAACTCTCAATCATTAAAATAGGATTTTGTAGTTTTTGAGTGGTTTTTGAAATTTCAAAAGTTATAACACTTCAGTAATTTTTAGCAAGCTAGGAGATAATTCTGAAAAAAAAACCTAGTGATTGGGGTTGGGGCTAGTCTGCAGAGTCTAGAAGGTCGAAGGTTCTATTTGCAAATCCCCCCGTCAACTAGTATGTAACTTTGAACATCCAAAATCTTTTTACAATTTCCAAAAGTTGGAGGGACTAGATCTAAAACAACAAAATAATTTTGCTGTCCTTCTACACAATAGCAGCAATGGTGGCTTAACAGCCCATAAATTTTGATGTTGGAGAGGCACAAAAAATTCCAATGATTGCTAATTGATGAAAGACAGCATTATAGTATAAGTGTTGTCAGACCTGTTAAGGCAACATTAACAAAAATGTCAATCATATAGTTGCTAAAACTGAAGGACAAAATCTCTAAAGTCGTGATATGATGACAAGAGTAGCGAAGGAAGGTAGATCCAAAGAGGAAAGTTCTCTTATTTACCAACATCAATTGAATCAATGTTGTGCCCTTCCTATTCTGTCTTCTACGACAGTAGTGGGTTTTGTATGTCAAAAAGGTGCATTTGGTAATGGGTAAAAGAGAAGAAGAAGAAGACAAAAAAATGTAAAAGTGGAAAACATTAAAGAAATGAGAGGAAATAATGCGACATGATAGGGGTAATGATTAGAAATAAATAGTAAAGATAAAAAAGGCTTTTTATATTTGTCTCCCTATCTTTTTATGATTTTGCAATTTTTACCCCATAATCATTGATTTTACAAAAATACCCAACTTATGAACTTTATTTGCAAAAACACCCATACCAGTAACTTTGACCAACATTTGCGGCCCACCTAAGCACATCAAGGCTATTTAATGGCATACTTAGATCATGCTCCACCTGAGCTTGATGACTTATTAATCAGATTTTGACCAATAAAAGTGACTTTAGGAAAATCCCTAATGACTATTAACACAAAGGTTTTTTGTAAATAAAGTTCATAAGTGGGAGTATTTTTGCAAAATAAAAAGGTATGGGGTAAAAATTGTAAAATTTGCAAAGAGATGAGGAGGCAAATGGAAAAGGCCCAAGATAAAATAAATACACCTTTTAGTAGAAAAGACATACGGTAATGATTCAAAGTATAAGTAATAATGAGAAAAAAAATAGAAGCAAGAGACAATTAAAATATCAAGTCATTGAAAGAGGGTGGAAAAAGGAAAAAAAGTTTTGGAGGAAACTGTTTCCAATTACAAAACACATCCCCAATGGTTTCTTGTTTCAATATTAGGTTCTACACCAAAGACCAATTATTACAATGGCCACACACAACTACGATTTCTTCAATAGATGATCGGGACAATGCAACCAAAAACTATAGTGCAATGTCATAAAGTTTTATGTGTGGATGCAACATCAGAACATGATCGATGCCATGACTGGAATCATAAGATGAAATTGGATAGTATGGCGTTATTTTTCTTATTCATGAATCAGAGCAATAAATTGTTTCTAGATGCCTGATGAAAAGAATGTAAGTGTGCAACAGATGCAACGGGGATGGACAGTGTGCAAATGATTGAGATTGTGTGGTGATTTTTGGTGGAGATGGAGATCTATACTAGGTTTTACTTCCAAAACCAAATTGATACAGGACAACAAAAAAAGAGAATGAAAAAGATTCTCTTGTAGTGGAAGAGTGAAAGAAAGGATTAGAAAAGAAAGGAAAGTAGGATAAAAATAGAAGACAATGAAAGAATAATCAAATTCTTAATTCATCTAAAAACAAAAGATGATAAAAGAATAATCAAATTATTAATTTATCAATAACTAAAAACCCTACTATAATCTTTCAAATTCATATAATCCCTAAAATACAAAATTATAAATAAATACCTGGTAGAAGAAATTTTAATATAGCCCCAATGAAAGATAATTACCATAAAAAACCAAATTAGATGCTTCAATCATGCGAAACAAATAATTCCAATTTGTGCCCAAATTGCATTGTCCATCACTATTCTTCATCACATGCATTATTCAAAAACCATATCTCTTCCAACCAAGTTTAAAAGGTGAAGAAGACAGCAACCAATAAAAGGGAGCTATTTTCCCCCTTTAAGGACATCTCCCCATTTAGTGTGAATCGATAAATATTTTAAAAGACACCTAATATCTTCTTGAAGGATAGCCATTAATTTGCATGTGTTTGCAATGAAGGAATTAGCTTCTTTTTAAAAATGCACTGACTCTAATTGTGGACTAGATAACTTGAAACTGGTAGTGTCATTTTAGTGAAAAATGTGCCATGAGACACCAACATCACACATGGAGAAAAATAAAGTAGGAATAGACACTATAAATATACATGCAACACACCAACCTGCAATGCCAAAAAACATTGAAACATTTCATCATCATTGATAGTTACTCTTTTTTTCCTCCTTTATGAGAAATCATGAGTGAAATAGTAACTTAGAAGAAGCAAAAAATCAGTTATCTAGGCATATGTTTGTATGTATGACCATAATCTCCCCACCCAAGCATATGCATATAAGCCAACATATTCTCTCTATAGGAACCATTTTGAATGTTTATTTGAAAGGCAAAGCTCATTTATTAAAATTCACTTCTATTTCTCACATCGAAATAGCACAAGGATATAGAATCAACTTGTAATGCCCCGCTTTTCGAGGCATTAAGTAGGTAGGAACAGGAGGACTCTTGGTCAGAGTCTCCCCTGAACTTACTCTCTTAACCTGTATAAACATTCACAAACACCCACATGTGCCCAGAATTATAGTTGCACTATAAAGGTAAAGTGTATGGAAATCATTGTCTCGTCTAATAAAGTAATGACATGCAACTTAAGACATTTCACACACTTAAATTTACATTATTTATACTATTAACATACTGAATAAATTACACCTTTTATACATTCCAAAAGATATAAAAAAGGATAAAAAAACTCTAATTATCATGGTTTATCCCTCTTCCTGAGCTCTAACCCCTTGTTGGGCTTTGTCTTTCGGCCTATCAACTAAAACATAATAAAATAAAGTGAGTCTGAATAACTCAACAAGCAGGCAAAAATTAAATCAATGAGTAAATTATGGAATGTATGTAATAAGATTCATATGCTCACAATAGAACTATGCTATCATGGATTGAATACAAATAGTAACAAAATTTCTTAATAAAATCTACTAAGATATCTACTAAATTTGATTATGTCTATTTACACTTAAATTTGCTTCCTTCCTAATACATCCCTTTCATTTATAGTCATCCACTATCTTTTTACCTACAACCAATTAGTACCATATTCAGGAGATCATGAATCCAACCAAATACAAAATATCACAATTAAATGGACTCATCTTTCTTACAAATTTGGTGTACTCTAGTTTTTCCTACGATCCCAGTTACGAATGTTATGAAACTTGAAATATTCTACCCTCACTACTACTTAAAGGTCATAGGTTTCCAATTTACGTCTAATAAGTAATAAAAGAAGTCTCATAAATAATAGGTTGATCAGACCTCTTTGCTAAGTGAGGCGGTATCCATAACAAAACCCTAACAAGGGCAGGATCCTAATAACCAAATGGTCATCCCGATAGGTGTCCAAACCCAATTTGTTATAATTCATGCATGACAAATATGAAATTCTTACTCAAATGACTCAACACTATATAATACCTCCATTAAATTTTTAAACCCAATATTACAAACCTTATGACATTCAATGTCTACCATATCATGATAATTATCTAAACATATCTTCAATTCTCAACCAGGTAACCACACTCAATTGGATACTTAGTTAAGATATCACTTTCAAATACATATATTTTACTAAATGAGTCCTTATACTAAGCCATTGATTATCATAGCATTATAACATGATCCTTCTCATGTATTCATTATTTTTCATTTTTTTTCAAAAATATTCCCATAAAACATACCTTTAATTAATAGAAATATTATAAAAATACCTAAATTATCAAAATATCCAAAATACTAAAATTTTTCCAAAGTTACTATTCACAGCAACACCTTGTCGCATCAAGGCCATAGCATAAAAATTTTTACTACTCATAGGAAAATCTTGGTCTTGCCTCGGCAAGAAAACAGCATGCCAAATTTTTACTGTTCACAGGGGCATCTTGCAGTGACAGGGACATTCCTTGCCCTGGCAGAGCAATGCCTTGCCATGGCAGAGTCCCTGTTGTCTCCTCTTCTGCAATTCTTCGAGCTTCTTGCCGCGACAAAGTCCCTACTGCCCACCTATTCTTCATGAAAACTTATCCTATTGCCTCATTCCCAATGTGTCTTGTTTAACCACTTTAATTTCCTCTTAATTCACTTTGTTTAACCTTGATTTTAATCTATGATTCCCACCTATCATTTAAATTGCTTTTATAAACAATACTATCCCATTTATATCATGCGGTGAGTTCATAACCTTTAGTGCAATTCATAATACCTCTCATGCATTAAATTACTACCCAATTATATTCATTTCTTTCATCCATATTTAATTCTCCTTCTTTTCAACTTCTCACTAGACAATCAGTTTGGTTTACCCTTGTCTAAAGTATAATTGGCTATCTTCATCCCAAATTAACTCATAATACAATTGAACATTATCAATAATGAAGGATCCAAATTTCAATAGAAGTACTTAAGCAAATAAACCTGCTTACCTTGTTAATACACCTTCTCTTTAGTTGTAATTCGTGTATTTCTAAGATTTTCTTCACAACTCAGAAATCCTACATTTAAACATATGGTTCATGAGCATTCAATTAATTCACTGTCCATAGAGAACAGTCTCTATAGATTTCATTCTAGTTTTATAACACTTCCTCAATTAGGATTTTATTAATTACTTATCTATAACTCAATCAAAATATGATTATGAAATCATTAACAAAAGTTAAACATGATATACTATCCTCAGTGCTATTTCATCAAACACTTGTAATGCAGTTTTCAAATTTCCATATATTTATTATCCACATTTTGAGATTTCTATTATAAATTACATATAAATGCATTTGAACTGAATTCCTACCAAGATCTACATTCAAAACCTTCACTTACTATTGAATCCTTGTTTTCTCTAAACCCTAACTTCTCAATTATGAAGATTTACTTTAAAATTCCAAAATTCAGAAATACTAGCCACTAAAAACTATTAGTGGATAATGGAAATTACTTACCACTTACTTTACTCCAACTGAAATCCATTGAATCAAGTTGCAAGATGAAACTCCAATTTGTCCTTGAACTTCCATGATCTCAATCTACTGAATTTAGTATTTGCTTGGTACCAGAGTGTTGCCAAACTGATTATCATCAATTTCCCCACTTACTTTGTCAAATTCCATGTGAAACAGGTTTTTCTAAAACTTAGGAATGAAAAGGGGGAGGCTAAGGACATATGGAGCTGGAAAATGGGGCTGGTGGAGCATTTGAAGCTCCACTCTTCAAATACTCTTGTGGTGCATACCAACAGAAGCACAGCGGCCCACCTATCCTGTATTTTGACCTTCTTTAGCATTGAAATTTCTTCCTATATTTCATGATACTCAATTTCTCCATACACCCATCATGATTTTTCCATTTACATTACAAATTATACATATATGGTTCCTTTATACACTATAAAATAATTCTTCCCCTTTTAGAAATTTTAGGGTCTCACATAACGCGATGCCTAAAAAACAAAATTAGGTATACGAAAATCAAACAAGGTGAGTAAGGATACCAAACTAGTTGATTGGTGCCACGAGATCAACAATGCTCACATTAAACATAGTCCACACATGAAAATGTAAGTAAAAAATAGAATCCACGCATAGATAGACCCAAAAAACATAGTTGCCACAATAGCATGGATGCATATATTATTAACCAACAGAGAATTTTTGAGAATGTCTTCCATCTTCTGATTCACTTGTTCTATTTGCCCATCTGTTTGGGGGTGATAATTGCTATTGAAATCTAGCCTGTCCCCATAGCCTTGTGTAGTGCTGTCTAGAATTTTGAAGTGAACACTAATCCTTTGTCTGAGATAATCACTTTGGGCACACCATGCAATCTTCAATTTTCCTCTGATAAATCCAAGTACATTTCTTAGCAGTAAATGTGATTTTAATTGATATAAAGTGAGCTATTTTAGTCAACCTATCTATAATAACCCAAATATTATCAAACCCAACAATTGTCTTTGGTAGACTAGTAATAAAGTCCATGATTCTATTTGTACATTTCCACTCGGGATGTTCAATATATTGCAATAGTCCATCTGGTCTTTGATGCTTTGCTTTCACTTTTTGACATGTTAAACATTTAGCCACATATTTTAGCAAAATCATTCTTCATCCCATTACACTAGTATAAAGATTTCAAATTATGATACATTTATTGCCACTAGGATGTACAGTATAAGGGTCATAGTGTGCTTCCTCTAATACCTTTTGTATTACTACTGATCCCTTAGGAAGAACTACCTGATTCCTATACTTCACAAGATGGTCTGTATCAATAGAGAAGTCTAGTAGCTCAATCTGCTATACTTGCAACTTTTTTAATTTCTAAAATTCTTCTTCTAATAACTCTTCTTAAGCTGCCCAAATTTCATTTATCAAAGTAGACTGAATGTGCAATTGACACAACTAGGTCACTACCCCTTTTATCTCAACTTATAAATCCATACTTCTCAATTTTTCAAATAATTCTCTCTTTTGTGTTAACATACATGCGATATTGCTTCTGGATTTCCTATTTAAAGCACTAGCTATAACATTTGCCTTGCCAAGATGATAGTGAATACTCAAATCATAATCTTTTAACAATTCTAGCCATCTTCTTTGCCTCATATTCAACTACTTTTGAGTAAAGATGTATTTCAAACTTTTATGATCTGTGTATACATAACATTTTCCCCATAAAGGAAGTATCTCCATATGTTTAAAGCAAACACTATTCCCGCCAACTCCAAATCAGGGTTCGAATAGTTATGCTCATGAGGTCATAATTGACGTGATGCATAAACTATCACATTGCCATTTTGCATTAAAACACAACCTAATCCTTTCTTTGATGCATCACTATATATCACGAATCCGTCTTGACCTGATGGAATTGCAAGAATTGGTGCTTCTACTAACCATGTCTTTAATCCTTGAAAAGTAGTTTCACATTTATCATTCCATTCAAATAAAACTCCTTTTCGAGTCAATTGAGTTAGTGGCAAAGCAATCGTGGAGAGTCCTTCAACAAATTTTTGATAATACCCAGCTAATCCCATAAAACTTCTAACCTCAGTCATGATACTTGGTCTAAGCCAATTTACTACAACTTTTATCTTATAAGGATCTATAGAAATGCCATCTTTTGAAATCAAATGACCTAGAAAAGCTATACTATTCATTCAAAAATCACATTTTTTCAATTTTACATAAAGTTTTTCTTCTCTGAGTTTCTGTGAAGCCATTCTCAAATGTGATTCATGACTCTCCCTGCCTCTTGAATAGATCAAAATATCATCCATAAAAATAATTATAAACTGATCAAATAGGGTCTGAATACCCTATTCATTAAATCCATGAAGACAGCTGGAGCATTCGTTAATTCGAATGGCATTACTAGAAATTCTTAATGCCCATATCATGTTCTAAATGTAGTCTTCTAAACATCTGCAACCTTAACTTTCAATTGATGATATCCTAACTACAAATCAATTTTTGACAATACTATAGCTCCTTGTAACTGATCTAATAGATCATCTATTCAGTGCAATGGATATTTGTTCTTGATAGTGACATTATTTAGTTCCTGATAATTGACAAACAATAAACAACACTGGTGCACCCCATAGTGATACACTAGGATGGATAAATCCCTTGTCCATTAAGTCCTGCAACTACACTTTTAACTCTGCTAATTCAACTAGTGCCATCTTGTATGAGGCCTTAGACATTGGCTGTGCTCTAGGTTGGAGATCCATATAAAACTCTAGTTCTCATTCAAGAGGTAATCCAGACAATTCACTAAGGAACATGTCTAGAAAATCTCATACTATTGGTATATCTTCTAGTAGTCGATGTTTAGAGTGGGTGTCGATAGTTGAAACTAAAAACACTTCACACCCTTTCTGCACTAGGCTAAGAGCTTTCATAGTTGATACAAGCTTAGGTGCTTTGCTCTTAGGTGAACTTCTAAAGGTAATTTCTACCTTATCAAGGGTCTTCAAAGTTATCTACTTGGTTTTGCACTCAAATTTAGTTTCATACTTAGTTAGTGAATCCATACCCAATATAATATCCAAACCTTCTATATTCAAGATAATTAAATCTACATAAAATTGTCTGCTCTCAATCACTATAGGTATTTTATAACATATTTCTATAGCAATACTAACTGATTTCAAGGGAGTGGATACTTTTATCACAGGATACATTGGGTATTTAAACAACCCAACTCTATTTATAAATGTAATAGAGATAAAAGATGGGAGGCACCTGGATCAAACAAAACATATGCCATGTAATTACCCACAAAAAGATTACCAGCAATTACGTGGTTCATGATTTGAGCTTCCTGAGCGTTGGTCGCCTGTACCACCTCAATTATGTTGAACATTCTATATAGCTTGATTTTGATGATGAACATTCTTAACCAAGTATGTTTTGATGATAAGCAAAGGTATTAGTGAAATATTAAGGTACTAACAATCTGCTCTCAAGTATGTTGCAAAAATATTAACTCATACTCAATTTGAGAATAACTTGAGAATAACCTTCATGATGATAAAAGGAAGAAACAAAGTAATGCTCTTTGAAAATAAGTATATAAATTTCACATATACTTGAAATAAGCAGACAAAAATTTTGAACTCTAGAAGACATACTTTGGAGCCAATAAAAGCATCTTTGGAGTCATCACAACGAGCTTCGGAGTAAAATGGAACACTTTGGAGTCATCACAAGTGTACTTTAGAGTAAATAGACAAGCTTCGAACAAGTTTCGGAGTAAACATGGCATATTTCGAAGTTGATTGGAAGTCTTCGAAGTTAGCCTAAGACAAGCTTCGGAGACTTTACAGAAAGCTTTGGAGTTAATTGGAATAGCTTCGGAGTCCTCATAGCGTGTTTCAGAGTCATCACAAGCACACTTTGGGGTCAATAGCAAAGCTTTGGAACTATCACATTGTACTTCAGAATCATTATAGCAAGCTTCAGAATTCTCAAGTATGCTTTAGAGTCATCATGGAAGTTGTGGAGTTATCATAGTACACTTTGGAAATAACAAGATAAGCTTCGGAGTTAATTAGTTACACTTTGGAGTAAACAGATATGCTTCGGAGACTCAGAGATATGTTTCAAAGTAATTCAAACTAAATTTAGAATTCATTAGACCTACTTCAAAGTCCACAAAGCCTCATTTTGGAGACAATAACCAAGCTTTAGAGTCATTAAATAATACTTTGGAGTCACCTTTCTAAAACATCAAAAGTTTAAAAAATCCGAACTCCTCTCTAGAAAGGAATGTCACAATCAAGAAGGCTTACTATAATTTTGGAGAATCTAAAGAAAACTAATTAGAACATCCAAAATCATTCAAGACATCATCTGTTCACTCATCTCTTTGGAGTAATTGAAGAAGCAATTTTGGAGCATCCGATACAAAAGCGAACATTGAGAAAAGTCAGCAACAGAGTAGTAGACTAATACCAGATTGCAGCAAAGTCAGTCATTAGACAAAGTGTAAGGTGAGGAAAAATATTTTTGAACATTTGAATGTTTGCCAACGTCAGCAACAAAAAAAATCTCTTTCAACCTATAAAAGAGAAATTCAGAAATAAAAGGAAACAACAAATGAATATCATTGAATATACGAGAAATATAAGAAAAGCATTCAAAATCTTCCTTCAAAGTTCAACTCCAAAGGCTACATCTCTATTAGAAGCTCTCAGAGCCTAAATTGCTTCTCAATTAAGGAGTTTGAACCTTTTACTCTCACTACTTATTCATTTATTGAAAGTTCAGAATTTTATGTACAAGTTTGCCTAAGTAAGAGGCATTAATCTATACACTTCATTTTAGTATTAAGTAACACAAGCAAAGTGCTTGGTATTTAAGTATTGAGATAAGCAAGTAGGGAACTTGCTGAAAGGGTACAAGTTCATTGGTGAGCTTTGAAAACCAACAAGTTGTCAAAGTTTCTAGTTAGCTTGGAAAACTAGTAAGTTGGTTGGTGAGCTTGTGGTAAAACCAACGTTACTTTGATTCGGTTGATCAAATTGTTAGTGGAACCTGAGATCAGTAGAGGAAACTGTCTTAGAAAAGTGGAGTAGGAACCCTGGAAGGGCCGAATCACTATAAAAATCTTGTGTTGTGTTGTGCAATTTATTCTATTTATTCATTCAGCACTTAGATCATTTAATTTGGCCAAAAATTTTAAAAGCTCAATTCATCCCCCCTCTTGAGCTACCATTATGCAAGGGACTAATAAGTGGTATCAGAGCAGGCTTCACTTATTGAATTTTGATTACTAGTATATTAACTTGTGAAGAGATTCAAATGGCCAGTATGTTCCACAATACTCCGCTGAAGGACAATCTACTTCAAGACCCCCTCTATTTGATGGAACCAATTATGAGTATTAGAAAATAAGAATACAAAATTTCTTGACTACCACAGATTAATAGTCTTGACTTGTACGAAAAAATGCAAAGAATGTTACCAACACTGAAACAAATACACTTCAGAAGATATACAAGTAGTAGGATGTGATGCTAAGGCAAAGAATTGCCTTTACTATGCATTAACCTCTTCTGAGTTTGAAAAGATTTCATGTGATTTAGCTAAGGAAATCTGGGTGATGAGTGGATTTCATTCACTCATAAGATACGTTTTTATACTTAGATATTTGTTATTCTTATGCAATTGTGT